>JAOTQW010073094.1:0-12975 GCA_026260075.1 Sisor rabdophorus
AAACTTTAAGTAGTCCTTCCACACACACACACACACACACACACACACACACACATATATGCAGACAATGTTATTTACTACCAAAACTGAATTATTATCCTTTTTATAGACACAGAACAGCAAATTCTTGTTTTCAAATATAACTTAAATTTGTGTGTGTGTGTGTGTTTGTTTTCACATGTGAACCTTCAGAGAGGATTTCCTATGTATCACTAAGTAATTCTGAACTCTGATCTAATCTGCCCAGCACTGATGAATGCTAGATTGCAGCAAAGAAACTATGTGCAACATCATGCACTAAATTCTGACCTAAAAAAAAACAGCCAGAAAAACTTTCTCATCCATTTTTACACAGATTCCAATTCTCAACGCTAGCTAAACTGACAGCATTTCTGCTAGAATTTGCACACAAAACTTTTTTTCCACTGCTATTTGACTAACATTAAAGAGATTCTGAAAGAATTTTAATGTATGTCTTAAAATATTTTAAGCTAGGTCAGGGTGTCCAAGCTCCAAGCTCCAACCCAAATTCAATTCAATTCAGATTTATTTCTGTAGTGCTTTTTTACAATGGTTGTTGTCTCAAAGCTGCTTTACATATGCAAAGATAATAAGTAAACTATAAAGTTAAAGAGTGGAAGTACGTTTGTCCCTGAAAAGCAAGCCAGAGGCAACAGTGGCAAAGATAAACTCCCTGAGAGACTAAAAGAAAGAAACTTTGAGAAAAACCAGATAACCCATTCTGGGGTGGCAATTAAACATACCTTAACCAACTAATCAATATCTTGCTAGGTATACTTGAAACTTGGATGTTCAGATGCAGCTGAACTTTGCAGGACATGCTACCCTTCATGGCAGAGTTTGGACATCCCTGGTTTTACTTTATTAACATGATAAGCAGGATCTAGTTTATATTCATTAATTCATCTTCTATACCTGCTTATTTCCTAACTTGGGTTCACTGGGTTCTGCTGGAGTTTATGCCAGCAGACACATACGGCGAGAGGCAGAGGTACACCCTAGATAGGTCACCAGTCTATCACAGAGCCACACATAGACGAACAACCACACACACTCACAATCACTCCTACGGCCACTCAACCTGATCTACATTTTTTGGACTTTGGGAAAAAAACGGAGAACCCAGAGTAAACCAACACTTGCGCAGGGAGAACATGCAAACTCTGCGCAGAAAGACCACTTGCCCGGGAATTAAAGACAGCCCCTTCTTGCTGTGAGACGACTATGCTAACCACTATGCCACTGCGCTGCCCCTCTAGGTCATATTGTTATCTAAAATTTTTGTAAATGCTAGTTATTTGGCTTAATATGTTAATTTGATAGGAATTCTACTGATGTATAATTGTTTGAATTCTTCACTGCTTGCTCTGTGGCCAATATACACAAGCCTCACAGGATGTTTGGCAAAACATAATTATTTGTATAAAATTCCACGTCTATTTGTTACATGTATGATTATAAACAAGGCGGAGCTGGTTAGCACGTTCGCCTCACAGCAAGACGGTTGTGGGTTCGATTCCAGGGTCTTTCTGTGCGGCATTTGCATGTTCTCCCTGCACTTGTGTGAGTTTTTTACGGGTACTTCGGTTTCCTTCCACAGTCCAAAAACATGTACATTAGGTTAATTGGTGATTCTAAAGTGCTTATAGGAGTGAATGTGAGTGTGCGTGGTTGTTTGTCTATGTGTGGCCCTGCGATGGACTGGCAACCATGTGTGCTGGGATAGGCTCCAAGAGATCCTGAGCTCAGGTATAAGCGAGTTAAAAGATGAATGAATGATTAGACACCGTACAACATATAGTGGAATATTTTTCTTCGCTAATTCCCAGAGGTTGGAGTCAGCTATGTTACAGTGCCCCTGGAGCAGGAAGAGTCATGTTTAAGGATCTAACAGGTAGACTTGGTGGTAGTGGAGCTTGGTCCTCACTGGCAGTGGTGCGGCATAAAACCAGGTCTTCCTGATCTTCCTTGGTGGCGGTGGAGCTTAAACCCATGTCTTTCTGGTGTTCCAATTAACAACTTAAGCATTTGCGCCACCACTGTGCATTTAATAACTGATTTAGGAAACTAGTGGGTTGAAATAGTGTGTAAAATGTTCTTTATTGCAAGCTTAATTTGCCTCTTTTGCCAACAAAAAACATTTTTTAGAGATGAATTGGCTAACAAGCAGCCATGACTTTAATTGGATTGCATGCCGTTAATTTTCGCCTCAGAGTCTCGTATTCTTTGTTCTAAAGATTATTATGCAACATTGACTACATGCCATCATCTCTCACTCATGTGCTTGCTTTGGCCACATGACCAAAGAAACTGCACATGCAATACAGACCAGAGACATCTATCATTAACATTTGTGTCAGCTAACATAATTAAATGCAACACCAAATGATCTATAACTAAACTGATATAAAGCACAATTTGCTAACCAAGCAATGAAGTAGGCTAGATCATCAGATCAGGATGTTTCTTGTGTAAAGCTGATGTAATGACTGTTGTTTTCAAGAAAATACAAGAATTGATTATATTTTGATTAGTTTAAAATGCATTTTTTAAAAATCATTTAAACTATGTTTAGATTTAGTATGCTATGCAAACTATGTGATATCTAACTCTTATGTCGAATAGATATTTCCCACCCGATGGGTACTGCAGCAGCCTGAGAATAGTATGTACATTGCATTTTGATGGAATTGTCCTAAGAATAGTGTGTACATTGCGTCCTGAAGCAAGTACCAAATGGAAGGGAGTGTGCAAACATGAAGATAATCAGGGTGGGTGTATGTGATTATCCAAGGCTTTAGAGAATGAGAACAGGTATTCATGCTTTAAGACTGATCAGTTTATCTTTTTTGCTGAGAAGTGAATCATGCTAGGTACATCATGTGAGGAAGTCATGACCCAGATTGTGGTTATGGTTGTTTTGTTTTGAGAAAAAAAAAACATTTTTTACTGCAAGATAACATGCATATATGAATAAAACATAAACCACAGTGGCCTGGTAGTGCACAACACAGCGACATTTAAAAAGCAAACCCGAAAAGCAAACACAACGAAAGCAAGTGGAAACACCAACAGAAACAAGAACGGAAACAATCCACAACCTAAAGTGAACAAAAGTTCATAACACAACAAAATTAAGTCACAACACAATAAAATAGGAGCTGCTGGTCTGCTGAAATAGGCAATTGTACAAAGGCTTTTAAACTAATGTTCTGGATTATTTAAAATTATATAAAAATCAGCAACACATTTAAGCTCACATCATTTACATAAATATTCTTTCATGTAACTGAAGGAAATATATATATTTTTTCATTCTCAACACTACCTCCCCCTTTTTGGTTGGTAAGTAAAATTTTGATTATATGCATTATTTAAGATCTTTCTGGTAACAAATATATCACGAAAGGCTTTGATGTCCTCTGAACATAACTGAGTTTAATTCAATTCGTTGTTAAAAGCTAGCCAGTCACATTATGAATTATCACTGTCATTTCTTTCATCACAGTAACCTATTAGGTAATGCATCTGTCACATTCAAGATGAAATTGTGGCTCACTGAGTAGCATGGAGTGTGTAAGGAAAAACAGCTTCTGTCGCTGTGTGAATATTTGGGTACAAACTACAGATTTTTAAACTTATTTACACTGGATTTGTTGGTAACAACCGGTCAAGTCTTTCTAGAAGCGATTATTAGCAGAGCTGACAGGCTTGGCAGGTGGTTAATAGCCAATGGGTGCCAGTCTGGCATAGCTTTCATGCTTAGTCAAGAGGCCAGGCAAAGACTGGCACAGCTGGACCTGTTGATTGAGATTGAGTCTTTTTTAATGGAGATGGAATGATAAGCTTGACTCAAGCTTTTATCAGGGAAACAAAACAGTCAGGACTCCTTTTTCTCACATGGGATGTAAGCAGTTAGTAGCAAGCCAATAAAGGATAGTCTTGAAGGCTCAGGAAAGTGAGAATGGGTTTGGCATTGAATTAGGCTGAAATCTCACTCAAGCAGATCAGCAGTGTGAAATGTGGCCACAAGCCTTGAAATTAGGTGAAGGATATGAAATTCTTTTTCACTGTAAGAGTAGTCTTATTTCACAGTAACAAAATATTTCACGATCTGAACAAAAAGGCAGTTTATAATAAATATAAGCATCGCATTGCATTGCATTCCCATAATGAGCTGGGACGTCTTCACATCCTAATGATGAACTCCTGTCTCTGTCTATCCCCCAAATGAGGATGGGTTCTCTATTGATCTTTCAAGGTTTCTTCCTATTACTCTCTTAGGGAGTTTTTCCTTGTCACTGTCGCCTCTGGCTTGCTTTCTGGGGACAATTCTTCTACTATTTCAATCTGCATATGCATATAAAAAGCTGCTTTGAGAAAATGACCATTGTTAAAAGTGCTGTACAAATAACACTGAATAAAGCTGAAAGATAAAACTTGATAAATATAAATGAAATTTGAACTTCGATTAACCTTAACATAACAATAAATTTCACTGTATGTTACATTAGCATTTACATTTATGACATTTAGCAGATTCCCTTATCTAGAGCGACCAACATTATTCTCTATGCAACTCAGCAATTAGTGTTTTAAGTCCTTGCTGAGGGTGTAATAATTGTTGCTTTGTGGTGCTGGGAATGGAAACCCAGTCTTTGAATTAGTAGTCCAACACCTTAATCAAACATTGCGCTACTACTTTCCTAAGTCACTTTCACAGTTGTGAACAAATGAACTTTCTTTGATCAACATCTTTTTACTGGTATAAAATACAAAAGAAATAAAATGTATTATACATATTATAAAATATTTATAATATGAAAATATATTTGTTTTTCCTCCCAGCATTTCCCTCAGTCTCAGCCAAAATGAAAAGCTTTATAACCTGCTAAAGATAAAGATAGAACTAAAGCTTTTGAAAACAGCAATAAAGAAATAATCCAATTATATAAGCCGTATAATAAATTTGACTTTTTGGAAATTCTTGGACATGTCTATTGAAATTAATTAGATTCTAAAAGAGGTTTGCTTGTACACACAGTTCTAAATGGTGCAGGTATCCTTCGTAAATGTCATTGTCACACCATTATGTCCTTTATCACCCAACTGCAAAATTTAAACAGCTTTTTATGTTTTGAAGAACACCTGTAACTGGTTGAGGTCATAAATTTGTACCCAAGTGTGTGTTTTTTTGCAATCAAACAATTGTGGATTGTGGTATTGTGGATTTTCTTTCCTTCACATGTTGCTTCAATTGAAATCGAGACCTTTTTTGAAGCCACTTTTTAAACTTTGACACAAAACCTGTTTAAAAAAAACCGAACAAAACAAGAATTAAATAAATTAAAAAAACACCCACACACACTTAGGTCGAATGCTTACATGTATACCCCCAAACAGAATCTTACTCATTTACTTACTCATCTTCTATACCCGCTTATTCCAGAATCCTGGGTCATGGGGGTCTGCTGGAGCCTATCCCACATACGGCGAGAGGCAGAGGTCACCAGTCTATCGCAGAGCCAGACTGTGCTAACCACTTTGCCACCGCAAAGTTGGTTGGTTGATTGGTGACTCATAGAAATAAATGTGAGTGTGTGGTGGTCTGTATGTGGCCCTGCGATGGACTGGTCACCTGTCTAGGGGTGCCCCCTGCCTCTCGCCGTGTGTGTGCTGGGACATACGACCTAAATTGATTTTATAGACATAAAGCTTTTAACAGGATGATTGAAATGAATTGCTATTAATTTTTATTAAAACAGATTTATAAAATGAATCAATTATAAGCAAATTAACTGGGTGTGGTTGTTCATCTATGCAATGGACTGTCCTGCAAATGGACTGACAACCTGTCCAGGGTGTACCCCTGCCTTTTGCCCTATGTGCATTGAGATATGCTTCAGCAGATCCCTTAGTTGGGGAATAAGCAGGGATTAAAGATGAATGATTGAAATAAATAAATTCCAATTTTATTTGTCACATACAGGATTATACACCATACAGCATATAGTAAAATGTTTTCCCTTTATCTCACCTTGGTAATTTTTGATCAGAGCGCAGCGTCAGTTATATTACAGTGCCTCTGAAGCAGGAATTGTTAGAGGTCCTGCTCTTCCTAGATTAAACCCAGGTTTTCCTGGTCTTCTGATCAACAATTCAGTGTCTTAACCATTTTAAGCCACCACTTTTTAGAACAGCTCTTTTAAATCGGCACAGAATATTTACGTTTCCATTTATTTACACCTAGACTCATAGTGCTAAGCATAAGTAAAAGTTGTAAAAGAAATTAGTTGTAAAAAATAATATTTGACTTTTTGTCAAATATACATTATAGCACAGTGAAATGTGTTTCTCTAGAGCTGTTCTAAAAAGTCCCAGCATAGGAAGTTGGAGTCAGGGCACGAGGTAAACCATAATACAGCACCTGTGAAGTGGAATGACATTCACACATTGTTGAAAGAATTTGGAAAATGTAGTTAAATATATTTGCCTTATAGATTACATGTCACCTAAATCTATCAAAAAATGTTATAGAAGTGCAATATTTGGCACCATTAAATTTGGTGAACATAAATAATCTGCCTCAATATAGGTTTTATAGCTGTTTAGCCTAAATGACATTCATTTATTGCTTTACTGTGTAAATAGTCTTTAAAATTTGTTTAAAAAAAAGCAATTTTACAAAACTTTAATGTAATGAATCTTTCCAAACACATGCCTTGAAGAGGGCTATTGGCCATTTATCCTAAATGACTTCATCATGAATTTCCTGTAATTTAATGCTCTACATAGAGCTTAAACATTTTCCAGATTTTGCATTGCTAAGCAGATAGATATGTTTGGACACAAGATGACTGACAGAGGGAGAATAGATTTCTGACATCTCCCTTTTAAAGAAGCTTTATTTTTGGCCTGGGACAGAATTATCCCAATGATACCAAATGAACCCGTTCCTGTGCGATTTCATAAGAACGTTCCATACACCATAAGGACGTTCCATCACACCCTAACAGTGATATGCCAAAATCATCTGAAAGATCTGTTTCATCTCTGCCACTAAGGGGAACAATCATGGTGTTTGTTCGGTGGGAGAGATGATTCAAAAGAGGGATGTTTGTTGTATCGTACACGTTTCCACTTCTTTCAGGCAAGAAAAGCAATCTCTGCCAAATGGGCTATATCAAGATCTATGTTAAATGTATTTTTTAAAAATCTAAATATTTTAGTCCAATAATCAAATGATGAAAGGCATTCCCACAGCATGTGAATATGATCAGCTGGTTTATTTATTACATGCTCGTTGACAGAGGGTTATATTTTTGCAGGTCTAGCATTAGTATAGTAAACCCTATATGGAATTTTGCATTGTAAACCCATGCCTTAACCTGAATTTCTTGTAATAAATCAAAGAAATTAAGAAACTAGACATGGGATATGTACAGTTCAGTGATTTATGCTTTAGTAAAAAATAATTTTATGCCTTTAAAAAAATAAATAAAAATAAACTGAATGCACATAAATACCTGATACTTGGCAGAAATAACATTCAGCCTGATTCTCTCTCTCCAACCACTTGTAAGCAGTTAAACATCGTTTTTAACATTGCTCCAAAAAAAATTAAAATTGGTGTTTGTGCAAGCAAGAAGAGGCAATCAACATGCCTATTAAGTGTACTAACAGCAAGCACAAGACAGTTTTTAAACAAGGCCATCTTAGAGTACACACACATTTCATGTTCATGCTTTGACACCCTTGAGACAGCTTTCTCAACACAGCTGGGTCAAAAAAATTTAACACCAGCTCTGAAAAGGAACACAGCTGTTTTGAAAAGTTCACACCAGCTCTGAAAAGGAACCAACCTCGTACGACAGACTCCGCATTGTTTGAACGCCTCGTAAACTCTTTATTATGTCCATGGATGTAGGCTATTTATAAATCGAAATGTTTACAAGTCAATCCTTTAAAGGAAGGAAGCCTTATGAAGTGTCTTGAAGTTGGTTTGCTGCTGTGGTCTTTGAGTTATGAGGGCATTTGCAGCATTAGCTCTATGTTTACCAAGCTCCTTCCGGAGGTATCTTATGGGAATGCTAGCTTAATTAGCAGAGAAAAATGTGTTTGGCTGGACTAGATGGTAAAATGCATGTTGATCCTGGTCCTTAGGGAGGCAGTTTAGAGATAAGCTGTTATATGAAGACTGTAGTGTATTGAAAGAGAGAGAGAGAATGTACACATATTTGCAACATTTTTTCAAAATTTGATGTGAAGCATTTACAATTTTTTTAATGTAATTCTTTATGTCCACAAAGCCCCAGAAGACTGAATCAAAAATTTTAAATAAAACATAAAAACGATATAAATGTAAGCAACAAAATTGTGGATTATGGAATAATAGATTAATTATTTTATTTGTTTATTGTTTTTTACTTTTTAGATATGACTAATAAATTAATTTTTATTTTTCTCAGCTAAATATGCTTTATCCCATTGGTAAAAAAAATGTAATGGTCATGTAAATCTGGGATAAAGTTTATTGTAGATGCGGAGAATACCCTTTAGCGAGAAGGAAACACCTGAGAGCCAAGGCATGGCAATTTGCTTGTGAACAGAGCCCCTCTGAGCTCTATAAATAATTTAATTATGTGTTCTGGAAAAACTAGACTGTTCCGTACAGATCCCTGACTCCAAACCCCACTGAACACTTTTGGGATGGTCTTGGACGCCAGACTGGGGCACTGAATACAGCCCAAAACTCTTTATTTAAAATAAATGTCTGATCTTATTAATGTCAAGTTTAATCTGCAAGATTTTAGCCAGGATTTTTATAAAATTTGAGGCAAAAATGCAATCGCAGATGCATCAAAGGCAACTGTGACACATCTGTCATGCTAAATATCTGGACCTGTCTGCGACTCAAAATCACGACTATGATGAAAGAAAAAATACCTTAGCAATGACCTACAGCCAATGAGAGAGCAAGATGCATGGCAGTAGAAAGCTCACGAAGGAATTATAGACCACAATATTAGCAAACGTGTTCTAAGAAAGGAAGGTTGCCTTTCTGTTGTCTGTCTATTTGGACATCAGCACACAGTTCATTTGTATTGTGACACACATTTTAATAACATTTCCAGTCTTGTGCAAGAACTCTGATCTCTTAATTCTGAAGTTGGCAGACCAGACAGAGTTGTTGATTCTTTTGTTTTCTTTGTTAAAAGTCATGCAGTGTTTGACCTCCTGTCGCCAAATTATTGTGCATGTAAGCACAACAGAAATTAAAATGTTACCCAGATAGTCCTGCAGTTTAAAGAGTCAGTATTTTGTTGTGAAATGGACAGACCTGTGCTAAAAAAGAGCCTGGTGGGCTTGCATCTATTTGTGTTGCTTGTTTCAGATTTTTCCCATATCAGGTACTGGGACAGTGTTAATCTTTGTTAAACAGTGTTGAACTTTGCTCTTCACTATCGCCGAATTGATTAAAGACAATATTTCCACAAAGAAGAAAAGAATAGCAGTGTAAATGTTGCAGCATCTTTTTTGATCTCTCTGGCTCTAGCTTAAGTTTTCGTGTTTGAGGGTTGTCGTGACAGAGCTGTTTATGTATAATTTAGCGTTGCCCTGCCTCAAATTTGTTTGCAGGGCTTCTTTTTAACACCGGAAATTCTCCATTAGCATAAAGGGCTAATCAAGAGTGCTTAAGGAAATAGGAAATGTTTAGAGAAAAACACTGCTCCCACTCTGTTTAAAAATATTTTTAAAATGTTTTGAACTTGACATCTTGACATTATAGTGTTTACTTCAAAAATGTATTTATCTGTTTTCCGAGCTGCTAATTATCTAATTAAAAAAGGCAAAAGGCAGGTCACCAGTCCATCACAGGGCCACACACACACAATGACATCTACTCTTATGATCAATTTAGAATCGCCAATCAATCTAATGTACATGTTTTTAGACTGAGGGCGTGAACCCAGAGGAAACCCAGAGGAAGTTGAAGATGAAGCAAATGCATATATGCTACAGTGGCTGTTTTTCTCCCCTGTGTTTTTTGTGGATTGTTTTTTTCTTTGTTCTTTAAAAACTATAAAAAAAATTTGGCATGCAGACTGATTATGACGATTGTAATTTGTGTTACTAAATGTGGAAAACTTTACAGGAAGTACATACACTAGCTGCACAGATTGCCACCGTCACCAGTGCATACTCTGGCTTGCTCTCCAGGGACAAATAATTAGTATTTCACCCTGTATGTGTATCTGTAAAGCAGCTTTGAGATAATGACTAATGTTAAAAGCGCTCTACAAATAAAGCTGAATTGAAAATTGAATTGTTACTACTCACATAATGAGTGTATATCAAGCCATTAGCACACGGCCTCTCGTTAAATATTCCAGACTCAAAGACAAACTAAAGTCATGTCCCACTGATTTATTGTGTCATTTCCTATTTCATCACTCATATGAAATAAGCAACTGCCTAGAAAAATATTTCTTTAATCATCCATATGTGTTAAAATTGAATCCAGGTTAAATTGAATCTTACTTCTGTAATAACATCCACTCTAGATTGTGTCGTGTGATTTTGGGCATTTGATCATTTACTTACATTAGTATTATTGACATTAGACACTAATGTTGAGGTGAGGAGATCAGGGGTTTAGTCTGACTGTTCATTCCAAAGGTGTTTAGTTTAAAGAGGTTAAGCCATAATCAGGGTTCTGTACAGAACATGAGAGTTTTTCCACTTCAGTCAGAACACAAGGACTTACATGGCTATCTTATGGGTCATTGTCATGCAGGAACAAGGTTTAGCGTTCTTCTTTTCTAGTGAAGAAATAATGTAATACCACAACATACACATAGTGGCTCAAATGGTTAAAGTGCTAGGCCCCTGCTTCAGGGGTGTTGTATTATAGCCGACCCTGTACTCTGACCCAAACTTTTAGGAACAAATTTTACATGTGCTGTACAGTATATGCGACAAATAAATACACACAGACCACTGTGTGCTTTCAAAACACTTGTTTGAATGTGTTGGTTTTGGGTCTACGCACTTCTTGGCACAAAGTGTCCATTAACATTACATGGATGGTAAAAGGTAAAAGGCTTAATGTTGTAGATGTGCAATGTTCCTTTTTTTTATTGTAGTAACTGAATAATATTCATGCATATCAAGTAGGAGAAAGTTAACCATGTAGCACCACCCAATACACACAGCTTTTAAACATATTTCAAAATGACTCTAGGGATTATGAGGATCTTGTTTTTCTCTGAGAGAGAAAGAAACTTGGATGCTACGGCAGGCAGGAAGAGTCTAATCTTGCCACTGTTGCTCCAAAGTCATTGAAGCAGGGCATGAGAAGACCGCAAGCAACTGGAAAGGCCACAACCTCCAAGGGATTTTAAAAAGCCTTCCCGCTGTGTGTAATTTTATTCCCTTTCTGAATTGAAATTGCGTGACCAACGCTTTAATGCCACCCGTCTCAGATTAAAACTTTTAATGCAAACATGTTTTTTACATGGGAAGCTGGGGGTTGCACGTAATTGCTCGATGTTTACTTTACCTTTACAAGCCAAGACGGGGCTCCGTTTCAGTGACTCCTTAGTGAGATGAGCAGATCAGTTAGTTATGCAAAAGGCCACTGCTTCTAAAGCCACATTTACACTGCAGACCTTAATTTTCTATTCAGATTTTGTTATAACCGTCATCGTTATTTAAAACGAAAACTGTTTTTTGGTGTCCACATGAGTTGACATTGTGTTCACCATTGTTGACTTTTGACTATTTTTGATAAAAATCCGCTCTGATTTCTGGTTGTAAGTAAATCACTCTTATTTCCTGGGAAGTAAAAGCACATGCTGGGTTTTTTTAAAACAGCAAACAGTTTGTTTGTACCCTTTGGCACAAGCACTTGTCCTAGGAGGAAAAGAAACCATGCCAACTGAGAATGTAACATTATTAGTGAATATTATCAGAATGACACTGCTAAAAGCTTAAATGTTTGCAGATGCCTCCTCTGTGAATGTTAGCCAGGCGTGGAGAGGAGTTAAAGCCCTGTGCACACCTGAGACTTATCAGAAAAATTAAAAACTTTTTTTCTTCCAAATAAACGATTTAAATACTGTTATTCAGGGCTTCAAATGGGAAGTGCGTGTATATGTGTATATGTGTGTGTATGTGTGTGTGTGTGTGTGTGTAAAGAGGTGGCCTAGTGGTTAAGGTGTTGGACTGATACCGGAGTACGATTCCCAGCACCACCAAGCCACCACTGTGGGCTCCTGAGCAAGGCCCTTAACCCCCAATTTCTCAGTTGTAAGTTGCTCTGGATAAGGGCATCTGCCAAATGCTGTAAATGTAAAGCAAATACAGAAACTAGACATACGATGAAAGTTCGTGCTTCTTAAAGTTGTGTTGCTGTATAAATTTGTGCCTATGCTGGATCTGTTAGACAGCAAGGTTGTGTGTATGTGTGTGTATGAAAGAGAAAGAGCATTGCACACACACACAACTACTGCACACACACATGTATTGCACACACACACAACTACTTTCATGCAGCGTAAGTAAAAGATAACATGTTTCCTTCTGGAGCCAAAACCCATGAGAGATGTCTGGAGATATGGCTGTTTGTGTGTATGTGTGTGTGTGTTTGTGTGTCACAGTATCTGGTATCTGCTGTTTTCAGAGCACACTTCTGACAAACAAAAAAATGTCTCTATGAATGCATCCTGATTATACCTAGTGCCTTTTTGAAAAATTTGAATGATGTATATTTATGGAAATACATTTTTATTTATCGTGTGACCCTCTGGGCAGTGTCTAAATTCTTCGCAGTGATATATTCTCAAGCATGCATCTTGGGATCCGCATATGAAATCTGTGTACTTAAACTGGAATTAAAAAAAAAATCTGTCTGTGGGGACAAAGTCAGGAATAAAATAAAAAAACAAGCTA
>JAOTQW010073113.1:0-12971 GCA_026260075.1 Sisor rabdophorus
TTCTTTCTTTCTTTCTTTCTTTCTTTCTTTCTTTCTTTCTTTCTTTCTTTCTTACTTTTTTTCTTTCTTTCTTTCTTTCTTTTCTTTCTTTCTTTCTTTCTTTCTTTCTGTTTCCAACTTGATCTGTCTATCTGCATCTTTAAGCAGGTTCCTGTCAGTCTCTCAACCTCTGTTTCTGTCTTATTTCTCTCTGTTTCTTTTACTTCCTTTCCTTCTGTCAGTTTCTGTTTTGTATCTTTCTATTCTTCCTATCCATATCATGTGTCTCTGTCTCTCTGTCCCACTCTTTCTTCCTTATTGCTTCGTCACTTTTTGCTCACTCATCTTCTTTTGTTGCTTTCTTTTCTTTGATCATGTCATGCAGGAGATTTTCTTTGTTCTTTTCCTTCTAGCACAACTATTTACATTCTCATCATATTTTTCTGTTTGTGTGCTTTGCATCTGAAATAGTGGGCACCTTTTATCACTGTCTTTATAATTTCTTATCTTTGTCTGTCTGTGCGTGTGTGTGTGTGTCACTGTGTGTGTGTCACTGTTGCATCTTACTCGGTCACATGCTAAGTTATCGCCCTGTTGTCGTTAACCTCCTCCTGACCTTGACGTCCTATCAAAGGTGAATGTTGCTGAGACTACTGTATGTTAAAAGGATTAGTGTTTGTTTGTGTGTGACTGTGTCTATACGTGAGTTATGCGAGTTGATTGAGATGCATTGTATGAGCCTAAAGATAAGTCTAAAAGTTGAAAAGCGTGCTCTGAAATTACACACACACACACATACACACACACACACACACAGACACATGACGTAAAGACGTTTCAGCAGGAGGGAAGTGTGGGCAAGAATTTTTCTTTCTGAGAATGAATGTTTGTATATGAAACATTAAAAAGCAGGAAATATATTGAATGCACTCATTGCATGAGTTTGTATGTTTGTGTTTTCAGAAAATGTCCTCGAATTTCACATGTAAGGACATTTTCTCAAGCTGTATGACATAACATTGTGTTTAGTGTCTAGCAACTGAAAAAAATTCAAAACTTACAGTTCAAAACAGAAATAAAAGTGGTTTGGTTTAGTGTCATAGTGGTTAGCAAGAAGCAAGAAGGTCCCAGGTTCAATTCCTGGGCAGGGGCCTTTCTGTGTGGAATTTGCATAATCTCCCTATGCATGGGTGGGTTCACTCCGGTTACTTCAGTTTTCTCCAAAAGTCAAAATCATGTAGGTTAGGTAGGTTAGGCCTATAAGAGTGAGTGTGTGTTTGTGTGTGCATGTGTGTGTGTGTGTGGACTGGCAACCCTTTTGCCTTCAGAGAGCTAGAATGGGCTCTAGCAGACCCCAGTGACATTGAACCAGGGAATAAACAGGTATAGAAGATAAATGAATAAATAAATGAATAAGTGAATGGATGAATTTTATATGCTCTGCTTTTTCATTGACCTATTCACATTTACTCCGATAGGCAATTTAGAGTCACCAATCAACCTAATATACATGTTTTGGACTGTGAGAGTAAGCCAAAGTACACGGAGGAAACCCAGGGGAGCGCGGGGAGAACATCCAAACACCTCATAGAAAGGCCCCGTGCCGGGGAATCGAATCTAGGACCTTCTTGTTGTGAGGCGACCTTGCTATTCACTACGGAACCGCACCGCCGGATAAAAAAAATATCCAGTCTATTTAACTGAAACAACCAAAAGAAGTTAAAATATTCGCTGATTAAAAAAACCCTCTACAAGTAAACACTGTTTCAACAGAACTGTAATGCATTTCCAGTGTTTTTTGCATTAAAATTGATGGGAAAAACTGTGACAGGAAGCTTACTGTGGCAAACAGGAAGCTAACTGGTAACAAAAGCTCCTAGCCCCCAGGTGAGTGTTGTGCAAACTTCAGTGCTTTTTTTTTAACAAGACATTAAGACTCATTTGTGTAAACCCCTTACTGTCCACCTGCGTGTTGTAACATGCACGGCCATGTTTTGGTGCATTCCAGAGAAAGCATTTGGTATGTGCAGGATTCATATCACAGACCTCCATATCATATCTGTCTGCCCACCTCCAGTAACTTATCGTCACACAGACCTACTTTAAAATTAGTTTCTAGTCGGGCTGAATGATATTAGGGAAAAAAATCTGCAATGTGAAAAAAAATTCACAATTACTCTTAATAAATTAAAAATTTCGAAAGATTTGTGTGATATTGTGAGGGAACATCTTAGAATACAGGGAGTGGCAGCACCCTTGTTAAGGTGTAGCATTGTGAATTGGAACATTTGGGTTTATTTCCCAGCCCCAGCTGGATCTTTGGACATTTAGATACAGAAATTGTAATCAGTCGTCTTTACCATATGAAGTAAAGCCTCAAAAGTCATTGTTCTGATTGATTTAGAGTTTGCATGTTTTTGTTTTTTTAGGGTACTTCAGTTTTTTTTTACAGTCCAAAAACATTAGGTTGATTAGTGACTCTAAATTGCCCCTATGTGAGTATGTGTGGTTGTTTGTCTTTATGTGGCCCTGCGAAAGACTGGTAACCTGTCCAGGTTGTACCTCTGCCTTTTGTCCTATGTTTGCTGAGATAGACTCCAGCAGAACTCAAAGAATAAGCGGGTATAGGGAATGAATAAATAAATGAATTTGCAAACAGGTTAGTGCAGTGGTGTAGTGGTAAGCATAGTCACCCTACAGCAAAAAGGTCCCGGGTTCAATTCCTGGGCAAGGAGCTTTTCTTTGCATAGTTTGCATGTTCTCGCCACACTTGTGTGGGTTTACTTCAGGCACTCCGGTTTCCACCCACAGTCCAAAAATTAATGAATGCAATCAATCCAAAATTAAAATGCAGATTGCGTACTCTGCAATGTTGTGATTTTAATGTTGAAATTATATATTCTACTAACATATTAAATCTTCTTTTTAGTTCTTCCTAATGAAGTTTTATTCTGGTTTATTCTGAGAAGATTCTGCTCATTTTTAAGTACATGAGTAGGCATTTTACTAAAGTTTTGAGGCAGCCTATCTGCAGTCTAAAGCATTTTACCGTACATCAAAGGTCTTTGTTTTGTTCTTAATCTCATCCCACCGGGACACCTTCTACCATCTTCTTTTGTCATTTGTCTTCTACATCCCTCTAACCATCTATTCAACCTTGTTGCCTCAGGTTGTTACAATGTAACATCCTAATTTGGCTTTAAATTTACAGTTGTTTCCTATCGAAATATAGCTTGACGTCTATAATTTGTGTGTGTAAAAATAAAAGCAACTCAATTGGAATGTTCCATTCTGTAAGATATTAGAGCCAGAAATTCTTACCCACTAGCATGAAAAAAACAGCCTGATAAATAAACATTTGGAATGGTATCAGTTCTCGACTATTAAACTTTGAATCAGTCTGTTGTAAAAAGGTTTCTTTTATATAAATTCTCTCTACAATATTTGGTCCTGGGCAAATTTTTAAGTTCCAAAGAAAATAATCAGAAATTTTATAATATCAAAGTATATACCATTTTAACAATTATACATTTTGTTGGTAGCGCATTGTTTAAAGTAGTGAAATCATTTACCAAGGGTTTCATTTACCAAGCGTTTACATGTCTGTCTTTTGGCAGAAGCCCTTATTTTTACGCAGTTTAGGGTTAAGGGCCCTGCCTAGGGGCCCAGCACTGGCAAGTTGTGTTAGGGATTAAAATAGTCTAACAATGAGTTAACACATTTGTTAATGTATGGTCCTTGAGTAGAACCCTTGACTCTTAGTTGTATAAATGAGATAAATGGAAATGTATCTTTTTGATAAATTTTTAAGATATTTTGGGATTTTACCTTTATTATGACAAATATAGAAGAAGACATGAACCAGAATGGACACGAGCCAGAATGGGACACCGGGCAGTAACTGCGCGTGGGTACCAGTGCTTAACCCACTATGTGGCACAGACACATATATATTGTATTTTATACAACATAAGGTGTTAAAGGTTAAACAGCTGTGGCATATTTTTAAACAGTGTTTAGATAAACCAACATTGTTTGTATCTATAGTCTATTATCTTAGCCATGATCTATATTTTCCCATGTGTGTGGGTTTTTTTTTGCTTTCTTAGCATGCTAGAGACATAATTAAGCTAAATATTTTTTTTCTGCTGCATCTGTTGATAAATTTTATATTTAAATATACAGCATTTTGTAGACACTTATTCAGAGTGACTTACATCTATCTCTTTTATACAAATAAGGAAGGGCCTTGCTTATAGTCCAAAATGGTGGGAATCAATTCAATTTTATTTGCATAGCACTTTTTTACATACCCCTTTAGAAGACAGACCATTTCTTACGTGTACATTATTCTCCTCATTCCCTCAGCTGATATTTGTCTGGCTCCTAGACTATCTGTATCTGTGCATTAGGATCCTGTCTGTTTTCATCTGTCAGCAAAGGCCTCACTAATGTGCGTGACAGGCAGTTTGGGTGTATAAGAACGCGTGTGAGAGGTATGCAGTTTGTCCGAACTTGTGCATATGTTTTAGGGTGTGCTGGACACTTGCTCTGTTGTAAATGTTTGCAGTAAAATAAAATGTTTTTTTAGAAGCTGGAATTCCACAGTGTAATGTTATCTTAGTAGTTTCGTCTGTGTCAGACCAACAGTTCACAAACACATCACATAGTACTTGATTACTACTCTAGGTATGCTGTAGTTATGTAAATCAACATATAAACATATTTTTTCTCTGATTTAATCTTTCTAGGAATTTTTATTGAGTTTACATTAAGTATGAAAAAAGATGGAAGATATTATATTAAGGGCGGCACGTTGACATAGTGGTTAGCACAGTTTCCTCCCACAGATTCTAAATTGCCACTCACATGAAGTGAGTGTGAGTAAATGTGTGGTTGTTTAAGTGTGGCCCAGTAATGGACTGAGACCTAGCAGACCCCTGTCACCATGAGTTAGGGAATAAGCGGGTATAAAAGTTGAATGAATGAGTAAATGTTATTGAACATAAAATAAAGAGCCAATTTAGTTGTCATTGTGTGAAATGTAACATTTAGGCAAATGGAATAAGACTGTTTAAGGTTTTGTCAGTGGACATGAAAGTCTCACCTAGCCAGACTATTACTTGGCCTGGACTCTATAGCAGTTTGTTTTGTCCAGCAGTACAAGTAGAGCTGTAGAGAAGAACAGACACTTACTTGCACACTGGACAATTTAATTTTAGGAATCCTGGTTTTGGAAGGGACAGACCTGAGGACTAAAAAATCAGGCCATATAAAAAATATGCAAAAACCTAGACAAAGCATTATTTAGGTTCAGTGTTATTTAGAAATACTTTAAAGACTAAAAAGTGTTTTAAAAATAATTCTGAAAGTTTTACATATTTTTTTTTTCTATTAAAGTTCATACAAACACAAGTGATGCAATTTTACAACTAGACTTGTTGCTTTAGATTGCTAAATAAATGAAAGAGATGAACTTGGATATTGAGTTAGCAGAATAGCTGAAAACATTCATCCATTCATCTTCTATAACTGCTTATTCCATAATCCGAGGTCATGGGGGGTCTTCTGGAGGTTATCCTAGCTCTTTGAAGGGCAAAAGGCAGGAGGGGTACACCCTAAGCAGGTCACAGGGTCACATAACCTCACGCACTACTATGGGCAATTTAGAATCACCAACCGACCTAACGTAAATGTTTTTGAACTGTGGGGGGAAACCGTAGTACACTGATTAAACCCACAAACTTCACACTAAAAGACCCTGTAATTGCTTTTTAAAACACCATAAACAGCGCAACAAATTTGAATAGAACTGAGGTCACAGTAGAAAAGCATTACTTTACTTTTGAGCACACAGAAAATAGTTACATTTACTGCATTTCATTAGCTATGCACATGTATCTTGCACAATGACAATAAAGTTGAATCAAATCTAATTTTACCTTGTAGCAGCCTGGAAAATGCATTGTAGCGATCTAGCTATAGACAGATTAATGGATCCTAACATAGGTAATAACAAAGAAATAAAAAGAAAAGCTTACATAAGTTAGCACAGACCATGTAGTAAGATTACCAGATTATACTTGCCTAGCAAAAAGCTAAACTACAAGCCAAATTGAGATACTAGGAAATGTAACAGAAAAAATAGCTACCTGAGTAGTATAAAGTCAAATAGGGAGAAAAAGAAGTGTTATTGTAACCAAGAAAGTTTATGATTTACACAGGGTTCATGTGGATAAGCTCTCCACAGGCTGTATTGATCTTCGCCCTCTCCTCAGACGTATTTACTGTCTGACTTCAGTATTCACTGTGTGTGTGTGTGGTGTGTGTGTGTGTGTGTGTGTGTGTGTGAGTAGACCACTTTCCAAAGTTCATCCAAGCATTAAAAGTTAATCCGAGCTAATAGGGAAAAATAAATGGAGAAGAAAGAAAAGCCGGCAAGGACAAAAAGAAAAACATAGCGAAAGAGAGAGAGAAACAGAGAGAAAGACAGACAGAGATGATCGACTGATTAGCTGGCAAAAAAACAAAACATGGCTTACGGTGTTCTGGCTTGATTTTAGATGATAAGATTTACAGATGCCGGTTGTAGTGTCTATGTTTTATCCGTTCTCACCAAATCTATCATAACGTAAACAGACGAGGGGACAAAAAAAAATAGAGAGAAGAGGGGGGGTGCGCTTTAGGGCCGGATGAAGAGAAAGCCACAAAGAAAATGAAAAATCCTAGATACATGTGCCATTTATTTTAATCAGAATTGGCAAATTTGAAAAGATGGATGAAAAGGATGAAAAAGCTCACGTAAATGATGAGCTAGTGGTTGATGGAAGCACAGAAAGCAGGAAAAGGAATGAATAAGCACTGATTTAAGGAGGAGGAATGGGCCAAAAAATAGATCACTAAAATGGGGTGAAAGAAAAGTCAAAAAGAGAGGGCTGTGTAGAGGGGTAGCAGGTGCACGAATGCATGCTGGAAAGTGTTAGCAGCAAAACACATTCTACCTCCTGCATGGCACTTCCTACCCTCCTCCTCCTTGTGCCCTTTCATTTCGTTTTCGTATTCTAAAACAGCTTTATCTGATGATTCGAACCAGATTTGCACAGACCAATGCGTCTCTCTCACTATCTCTGTTTGCACGTCTGCACCATGGGATCAATGCGATCACCATGCGACCCCATGAGACCTAGCACAACACTTAATTAGCTCCTGCTATTAAGTTGCATTTTGAAGAAGCACTTCTATAACCAATGCCCACTCTTATTTGGTTAGCGGCTACAAGATACTGAGACAAATTAAAAGCTTAGCGTCAAGCAAATAGTGAAGTTGTGTGGAAGATCTAGTAGTTTTGAGTTTGAATCTTGTTGGCTGTAGGAGAAAGAAAAACCCCTGAGCTATAGTTTAATACATTTGTGGTACTCTCTCCCTGTCTCTCTCTTTCTCTTAACATCTCTGTCTCGCCTGCCAAGCTGCAGTCTCATTACTGCAAAAGGATTCCTACTCAAATGGACCTGGAACTCTGCCAGCCAGAGGCGAGAGAACGAGTGAAAGATTGTTAAATAGTTAAATAAGAAAAGAAACATATTCTAAAGTTAACAGATCTTGTTTAAGCAAATGCATTTTCTAAAAAATTCAAATCAGCAGAAAAGTAGTCCTTAAAATGCCGTAGACTGTACATGTACTTTTTAGAACAAACCTATTAAAATGCAGTGAGGGAAATAACAGTGCTATAAATAAACAACATTCCCAACAAGTAATCAGATACGCCCAGGAAGAAAGAGTCTGTAAAGTAATTCTAGGTTAATTATGCATGGCACATCGCCACTTGCCTTCACAGCATTAAAATAGTATATATTTGTGTACAATATTTATTCTACACTAATACAGTTTATTCTATTCAGTGTCCCTTTTATTAATTTTAATCAATATTTGGACATTCAAGTGGCAGTGCAGTTGTTAAGGTGTTGGACTGCTAGTCTGACAGTTGTGGATTCAAATTGCCACTTCTGGGCAATTTCCTGAGCAAGACCCTTATTATCCTCAATTGCTTAGCTGTATAAATCATTCTGAATAAGGGTGTCTGCCAAATGGAAATATTTGTACATTTTTTGAAAATAAATGCAATTGTTACTTATCTGTGACTAGTTCTGATACAGAAGTTTTTCTTGAGGTTCTGATATTCCACAGTTTCTTCATTCATTCATCTTCCATACCGCTTATTTCTGAGCTCAGGGTCACAGAGGTCTGCTAGAGCCTATTCCAGTGCACATAGGGTGAGAGGCAGGGGTACACCAGGTTGCCAGTTTATCACAGGGCCACATACACAACCACACACACTCACTTCTATGGGAAATTTCAAATCACCCATTAACCTAAAGTACATGTTTTTGGACTGTGCAAGGAAACCGAAGCACCCAAAGGAAACCCACGCAAGCGCGAGGAGAACATGCAAACTACGCACAGGAGAAAAAGGCAGGATTCTAACCAAGAAGCTTTTTGTTGTGAGGCGACCGTGCTAACCAGTATGTCACCGCAGCATTTTTGGCATGACTTACATTTGTCTCATATATCCAACTGAGCAGATTCAAGGCTTTTTTTTTGGCAGCTTGGTAAAGTTAAACTACCCACATATTCATTCACCTTCTATACTATATTCATTCATCTTATTTTCGAGCTTGGGGTCACAGGGGTCTGCTGAAGGAAACCGGGGGAGGAAACCGGGCAAACCGGGAGAAAACCCACAAAAGCCAGGGAGAACATGTAAACTACGCACAGAAAGAACCCATACCCAGGTTTTCAACCGAGCATTCTTTCCTCTTCTTGTTTATTTTGTGTTGTTTTTCATTTGTGTTGCAACATGGGATCCTGGAAAATACGTTTCACTTTACTGTGTACTGCATCTGCTCTGTATGGATAAAATGACAATGAAGCTTCTTGATTTGCGACAATAAAGCCTTCTTGTTGTGAGGCGTCCATGCTACGCTGCTACATATAGAGTGTAAATGTGCAGATTTGTGTTACATTTAGTTAAAATAGTATTAATTAGATCAGACACTTATGTCGAGATGAGGAGATCTGGGGTTTAGTTGGTGTTCCAGTTTAACATAAAGGTTAAACTGTCCTGACTTTGGCACTGTAGATTTTGTGTTGTTTCAGCTTCCTGTTAGCTGTTCATGCTTATCTGCAACACAAACACAAAGCCCAAATTTTATTCATCCAAATTCATTGGAATGTTTATATATGATTAGGCATGAACCAACAAATATCAGATTTCAAAAAAACAACAGGAAGACAGTGGGCAGTGATATGAATACAAATGAAATGATGATGAGGTGAAATGTTTAGAATAGGGAAGGGGGAAGATATATAAGAGAAATAGATAGAGAGAGAGAGAGAGAGAGAGAGAGAGAGAGAGGATGGGCAGCACTCAATGTCCTAACCCTTTTAGTAAGATTAGTTTTTGCAGCATAATGCCTCACATGGTCCTGTTATTTATCTTCTGACTCAGCTTCCCCTCTTTGTATTTCTGACCTTGCACACAAAATTTTCACTTGTCATCTGTGCGTTGTCAGAGCCTCTTTTGCATTTTGTTGTAGTACAGCAGCGCTGAAAAATGCATGCACAACAGGGAGCCTCACTTAACAGGTGAGCATCACAATATTTTATCCCCCTTTGTTACAGTCTATTTATTTATTATTATTTATATTATTTATATTATGTTGGGAAAAAATCACCCTTTTTTGGCCAAAGTTGTTTTTTCTGCTCGCTTAAAGGGGTAATACAAATTAATGTGTAGCGAGACTGCTAGCAGCAACAAGTGCGTCTGGACAGAAAAAAGATTAAAGATAGGAAAGGAAAAAGAATTATATAAGGGAAAAGGATAGAGAGAGAGAGAGAGAGAGAAACAGAGACAGAGAGAGAGAGAGAGAGAGAGAGAGAGAGAGAGAGCAGACAGTACTTAATGTCCTAACCCTCCTAACCATGTTCTACTGATGCAGTTACCCTTTTCCAGCATCAAGGTGACTGTCACTAAGTTAAAGTTTCCCTGGGTTGTCACTAAGTTAAAGTTTCTCTACACTTTCACACTTCTAACTTTCTCTCTCACTTTGTCTCTTATATTCAATTTAACCAATTTTTCAATCTCATTACTGCCTGCAGCACTATCACCTACTCCCCAATGGAGCCTGATTGCTTACTTAGCAAATGTTTATTATAGATTATGATATAAATTGTTGAATAAATGGATGAATGGATGTCAGAATCCTCTGACGATTCAGCATCTATTTAGCAGGCTTCTCTACCTGCTCTACCTGTGACACTTTTGCATACACTGCACTTCTGCTAATAATAGATCTCTTCACACTTCTCCACTCTCCACTTGACTCAATCTTCTCCATTCTTTAATCAGAATAGACCTCACCTCTGTCTCTAGCAGAATTTTTGTAAATTCACCACCAAGAGGGACTAGATATGGAGTGTGTAATGCTTGCCTGCGAGTAGATGGGTTCTGGTGTGGGAGGGACAGAACATCCGACATATTCATTAATAATCAAATGCAGAGTATGGTTTTTGGCAGGTCATGTCAGTTTCCTCAGCCGTTTCTGTGATTGTAGCATGCATATTTCTTCTTTAAGACTCTTAACAATAACTTCTTTAAAACTCAACAATAATAATGACTTATGTATTTACTTTATGTCATTGTCATGTTAGACAAGCGTTATTCAAAAAGGGCTTTGGGTGAATGTACACAAAAAACGTTCATTCATTTATTTATTCCTTTATTTATTCATCTTCTATACGTGCATTTTCAAACTCTGGATTACAGGGTCTGCTAAAACCTATACCAGTGCACATAGGGCAGGGGCAAGGAGTACACCCTGGACAGGTCACCAGTCCATCGCTGGGATAGGCTCAAGCAGACCCCCTTGACCCCAGGTTAAGGAATAAGCAGATACTGAAGATAAATGAAAATGAATATTTAAATTTTGTTCAAAATTCATAATTCATAATAAAAAAATTGTAATTGTAATTGATGATGTGATCTGATTAATCTAATCTCTCTATTTAATATATGTTTAGGGGACCTCTTGAAATCTTTGCACTGATGTTTTTTTCTTTCTCTCTAAGAGCAGTTACTGACATCAGCCATAGTAAGACTGACTGCTGATGCTTCTTTTTCTTGAATAAAACATCAAATGCATGAGATACAAATAAAAATGAAAACTGAATTATTTATCGAAGTTTAGACGCAGGATTCTTGTGGACAAAATGGTCTGGCTAACTAACTTTAGGCTATAGATTATATATGCAGGGCAGTAACAAAAAATTGTGTTAAATATTGAATTTAGCTCAGCAGGCTTGAAAAACAACATTTCTTTTTATCTGAGTTACAAAAGTGTGGATTGTTATGATTAACAAATGTATAGCATTTTGATTAATTGTTTATTTTACCGGATGTAAGTTTAAAAAAAAAATTCACACTTTCCTGATGGTTAATTGCAGTATCTTTGGTCAATGGTTTGAACCTATGAAACCATTAGCATAACAAGCAGGAACAGAGCAAAATAGCTTTGGGACAAAAACTGGATGCAAGCTGACCTTGTAGTCTACTTCACTGTGTGTATCCTGAAAGAGATTGAAAGAGAGAGAGAGAAAGAGAGAGAAGGGTTAGCTCTGCAGCACTCCAGTATTAGCTGGCAATGTGCAGTGCTCCAACCAGAGTGATGTTCATCTGTCTGATTTTAGACCTAATGATCAATCTATCTGTAAAGTATGTGAGTGCTGTTTGAGAATACCTCACGTAAGCACTTTTGGTAGCCATAATAATTTACAGTATAAGTTTAATTAATGGGATCAGCCTGCCTTAAAAGGAGCTGATTTTTTCATATGATGTTAGTAAATGATTGGTGAGACCACTCTGCCCACTGTCCATATTTACATCTACATTTCTTTATACATTTATATTTCTATCTAGAGTGACTTACATTTAGCACTGAATAGTTTAGGCTTAAGGGGCTTGAACTTATAATTAGCAGCCAACACCTTAACCAATGGGCTACCACTTCCCACTTATCTACATGAGACTATCACATCATATGCACTAAACACATAATTCTAAATTATTGTAATCATCAATAACAAGAATTTTTCATTTGGTGTTGGATAAACGACACAATATAAGCAGCATATGCTAGCCTTTTACCTTCATAGATCAAAGGTTTTTTTATGACAGGAGTGATTTACAGAAATAAATTTAAATGAATGACAACAGAGACCTTTTTTCAGAGGCACACACTGCATTTTGCGTGTGAATAAAAATTATGGTATTAAATGTTAATAAGCATGCAGATTGATGTAAGTGAATTCATTTGAGATAAAACAGACCTGACCTACAGCACACCAGCCCAACGCAGCTAAGTTAGATAACGTGCCCAATTGCAAGAATTGTGTCTTTTGAACTTTAGTGAAAAGTGTTTGTGTGTGAAGGATATATTCATGCTACAGTGTGTATATATAGAGTCGAGAGATGCTGGTTTTGGCATAGCATTAGACATGCAGTCAGATGAGCATAAGGGGTTATGCTACGAGAATTAATAGCATGAAGACTTCAAGCAGCTGCTTTTGAATGACTCATGCAGACTTTTAGATGAGTCAGATGGCTCATTTCTTTTATTCCTTTCCTTTTTTTATCCTCAGTTTGTCAGCAGTACTTTCACTTCTTATTTTATGTTTCTCCTCATGTCCATCTTTGCTTTATTTGTCACTGTCCCCGCCTCTCACCCATCTTCCTTCCCTACCTCTTGTGTGTGTGTGTGTGCGTGTGTGTGTGTGTGTGTGTGTGTGTGTGTAAAAAGTTGCAGCTGTTGTACATGCTCTTGCACCTGTTCCTGTCTCATCATGGTGGCGATGACTGATGCAGGCCTCACATGGACCCACCCCGACCCTTTCCACCCCCCGCAGCGACACACACACAAGCACACACACACACACACACA
>JAOTQW010073155.1:0-12966 GCA_026260075.1 Sisor rabdophorus
TCTCTCTCTCTCTCTCTCTCTCTCTCTCTTTCCCTGTCCAACAGTGAGGGTTAATAGAAGGGAAAGGAGTGGAATGGAATATAATTACTTTATTCAATGAAAAAATTGTGGACATAATATACTGTAAATAAAGTAGTGTGATTGCAGTGAAGTACCAATCAGACTGTGTATCTGTGGAACAGAGATGAGTCATTAAACAGTCCTATTTCTTGGGGCATATAAAAATTTTGTTTGACAACAAAGCTATCTGAGCCATTTGGAAAAGGCGCCCTGTTGTCTGTCCAGTACTGGGAGACGAGGGTGGTCAGGGTTATCCATGATAGATAACGGTTTATTTAAAGTCCTCCTGTCCACCACTGTTTCAAAAGTGTAAATGTAAAAATGGGGGACCCAACAATTGGGGACCCAACAGGTGGGAATTGAACCCCTGATATTCTCACTCACTGAAATGTGAGTCATATGAAATAGAAGAATAGGAGCTAAAATTATAAATCACTCACTTTAAATAACACATCATCATTGTTCAAGACAGAGCCAAGAGAGCAGTTATAAACAAAAAAGTGAGTTTTTGCTTTGTTAAACCGTCTGTATTGACCTACATTGAAACCCATTTTTATCATGCGTTTTTAAAAAATTGACCATTGAGTTGTCGCCCTCTCACCGTCAAGTGTTAATAATGTATTAACACACAGCAGCTCTTACACTACATGTCTGATATCATTGTTAAACACATCAGACTCCATTTGCTGTATATTTACCCTGTTACATAGCAAGATTCTCCTGGGAGTCTGTTCTCAATAGACATAAAAACAACACACACACACAACCAAGCTGTACCTGTAACACCAGCTTCTGCACCGTCTTGTACACTGTATAAGTTATTCAAATAATGATTGATTATCGGTTTGCCTGAATGCTCTGACAGTGACATGGGTGTAGAGTCAGATCCAGGGCCTGGAAAATGATCTAATAGTTAATCTGGTACATTTACATTGCTTACCAGAGATTAGCAAAGGGGGGCGAATGTAAAAACAAAACACACATACACACACTGTCTCTGTTTCACACATTTGAAGTGCTAATTGGATGTATAAACAATAAGTGTAGGTGTGGTTGCTGTTCAAGGTGCTGAACTGGTGGTAAAGGTGACCCCCCCCTGAGTATTACACACTCTTTAGTGTGTTATTAAAGAATCTCAGCTACATGTTTTTCTCCCTCCTCTCTCTCTTCATCCACCTCTTTCTCTCTTTCTTTCTCTCTCTCTCTCTCTGGCTTTCTGTTTTGTCATGGCTTCTCTTATCCCTTATTGTTAATACTCTGCTTTTATATTCTTCCAGTATGTCAGTTTAAGATATTATTTGATTTGATTAAAAATAAATTCATTCATTCATTCATCTTCTATACCCGCTTATCGCCTTTTACTCAGGGTCACAAGGTCTGCTGGGGCCCATCCCAGTGCACATAGGGCGTGAGGTAGGAGTACAACCTGGACAGGTCGCCAGTCTATTACAAGGCCACACACACCCGGAGAAAACTCAAGCAAGCGTGGGGAGAACATGCAAACTCCACACAGAAAGACCCTTTTGCCGGGAATTAAACCCGGGAACTTTCTGTGAAGTGAGTGTGCTAACCACTACTCCATCATGCTGGCCCAAAAAATAAATAAATAATTAAAAAATATGTAATTTTAGTTTTCTTTAGTTTGAGAGATCAGGCTCTTCTCTTCTATGACAGCACCTCAGACTTGTATTTGTTTTTTTTTTATAGTAACAGTCTGGTATGTGGATGCTTCATATAATGTTGACATGATAATAAACAATTGTTGAACAGACTGCTGTTACATCAGATCTAATCTCCTGATATTTTTTTGTAGCATATAGAATGAGAAATAAAATGAGGGGAATGTCAGGAATAAATAATTCATGTAGTGGTGTTGATTGCTAAATCTGCTGTATCTGCAGTGATTTGCAGAACAGAGAGTGGAAGTGGGGAAGTGGTGGTGTTTGACTGATACCAGAAAGACTGGGGTTCTATACCCAGAACCACCAATCCACGACTGTAGACTCCTGAGCAAGGCCCTGAACCCTTAATTGCTCAGTTGTAAGTCGCTCTGGATAAGGGCGTCTGCCGAATGTTGTTACATAACTTAGAGCATTACTAGCTCATAATGCACTAATAATGCAACTGCAGAAAAAATGCTTTCATTTATATGTTGCTAAAAGGTTTAACCACCACTGACAGAACAAAAATTCTTTAAATAATATTATCTTTAACAAAATATTTGCAGTAGAGTATTAAGGCATAAATTGGAACGATTATAAAATGCTTTGAGTTTTTGAGTAATTGTTTTTCACACACAATTAACTGATAATCATGACAGCCCTAAACACTGGGGCCCCTGAAGAATGCTTAGCTGTACAAATTGTGTTAGAGCGTGTGTGTGTGCAGGCATTTCGGTTGGCATAGCAACTGGTCCCACTCTTGACCTGTCCTGTATTTGAGGGGGGGGAAAAAAACCCTGTAGTTGTATAACACTCTTTGACACTGCGCTAGTAACGGAGCCCGTGTCTAACTGCGCACTACCTTTTGTGTACCTGCATTGCTGCTCCACGGCTGCAAGAGAAAGGCCGGTTGCCATAGCAAAGCTCTCTGCTTGCACACAGGAAGCAGGAGCTCACCGACACTCTGGCTGGCATACAGAGCTGAAACAAGCGGAGGTGCGTGTCTTTGAGTGGAGAGGAGTGAGGAGGAGGATGGAAGTTGCATTGCCATAACTATTTAATGCGTGGAAACGGATCGTGTGAAATCGCAGCTAAATATGTGCAATTGTAATGGAGCAGCTTTACATACTACATTAACTTTGTTACAGTTATATCGAGCTGCAACAAACAATTAATTCAACAGTTTGACAGCTTATTTCATGGGCAATTAGTTAAATTAAAAATTATACATAAAACAAAAAGGAAATCACAAAAATATTACAAACAATTATATTACCAATATGTATTATTTCTATTGTTTATTAATACAATTATATTTTCAATTTGTTTTAACTATATATCTTTTAAATACAGCCCTGCTCCACAGTGCCACACTAAATCACAGGGGTTACATGGGGTCATATGAGGGTAAAATATTTGTTGACAATTTGTGATTGTCAATGTCTTCGATAATGTTGGCTAATCATTTCAGCTCTTCAGTTAGACATATAAACAGCCTAAACCTAGAAATGGAATTTGCCTATTAATTGTATTATGTTTATTATAGTACTTGGTATAGTCAAAGGTTTGTGGCTGTCCCTCTAGCATACTTACTAGGGCGTTTTATATCCAAATTGGTGTATTAGATTTTTCTTAAAACTATAAATTCAAATGATAATTTTATTTGTCACATGCAAAATTATACACTGTATACCATGTGGTCATTTGTTTTCTTTGTACGTCTCTATTTTGGAAGGTTGGGGTCAGTGCTCAGTGTCAGCTATGATACAGCACCCTTGGAGCATGAAAGGTTAAGGGTCTCGCTGAAGGACTCAACAGTAGAGGACTGGCGGTGGTGAAATCAACAACTTACCACCTTTTAAACCATTTGAGCCACCACAGCCCTCAAGAACTGCTTTTTCATGAAAATACCCCATGTGCAGAAACCCACCTGAGCTCCATAAAGACATGGTGTGTTAGGGCAGGTGTGGAAGAACTAAAGAATCTGTCTCAACCCTCTACTACCCCCCCCCACACACCTTCTGTTACATAATTTTAGATCTCAGCTGAAAATATTGGTGGGAATGTTTAGAATCCATGCCCATTTACATGTTAAAATAGTTGTCATATTCGGTAAAGGTTTTTTTCCCAAAATGAGAAACTGGTTACCTAATTCATGGGATTTTGACCCTGAGCAGGCTGTAGAACACATCAATAATCGCATCCTTGACCCTCCTGCACTCAATGCACAGTTGATTCTCTCTTTAATACAACCACTACAACCCTGACAATTTTTCAGGCTGGTTTTACAAACCACTATAAAAAAACTGAACAATAAACCAGAAACATCTGATTTCTATTTGTATTTCAATCATTTAGATTTTGAGTGGTTGTATTATTGTCTTGCCTCCAACTGTGAAGCATCTTTTCTTCAGTATTCACCACCTGGCGAGGTGATATACAGGACTTTACTCTGTGTGAACAGAACCTGTCTCTCTGCATAGATTCTACACGTGGAGGGTGCTATATTATTTTTTTACAACACTCCTTTTATGAGTCAGTTTTTCATCATCTTTATTATGATAATAATAATTAGCTCCAGCAGGTGCTGAGTTAAGGTGGTGTCTCTATAGGCTTCACACACTAATATCCTGACATTTCTGTCTGTTTCACTGATAAGATAAAGGTTACAGGAAGTCGGTATAGATTTTCAGTAATTATTTGCCTTAAACAGGTCAATTAGAACTGAAACACGCCAACAGAATGCCACTGATACAGTTACCTCTGTGTCTTTTTAACTGGTCTGGAATTTTTCTTCTAAAGGTTCTTGGGTTAGTAGTAGTAGTTGTAGTAGTAGAATTCATCATTCCAGTAGTTGTACTGCATTGTAGTTATGGTATTTCTAGTCGTGGTAATAGAAGTAGTGATATTTATAGTTGTTAATGTAATACTAGTATTTGTACTAGTTGTTAAAGTAATAGTAGTCTTGTTCCAAAAAAATGTTAGTGAATAGTTCAGTGTATGTATGAGGTGTTGAACTGCTCGATTTTTGGCACCACGAAGTTGCCACTGTTTGTTGTTTTAGTTATTGCAGTATTAGTCATAATTATAAATATCAAATTCTGTGATCAACATGAGAATAAATAATAACTTTGTTTTTTAACTGCAAAAACTGATTACAATTAAAATAAAGTCTAGGAGTAGTATGTTACAATAAAGAAATGTATTTTTTCCCCATAATCAGTAAATGTTTCATTATTATTGATTATATTTTTTTTTCACTGCTATTTAGGTGAGGTGTCTGACCCTGTTTGTGACTCACTATCCCCCTCTATGTGAGCTTGAGACACTTTACCCATGCCATGTTGGAAACTATCACATGGCCTTCCTTCTCAATGAGCCTGAGACTGCAACTGAAGGTATGTGAGAGAAGTAGGGGAAGGGGGGGGTGTTGAAACTATGGTGGATTATTTAAACTTGTGGGAACATTTGTTGGCCCACTATTACTAAACTGCATTAATATATGGGTTCAAAAATGTGGACACATGTAGAGACTGGTAGTATATGATGACATGTACAATTTTCCCAAACAAAAATAAGAAGCAACCAAATTCATGCCCATGAAGCATTAAAATTTAACTCTACTGAAACTAAGTGACTCAAACAATGTTCCTGCATGACAATACAAAGAGGCACAAAGCCCACGAGCTCTATCAATACATGTTTTGCCAAATGTGAAGGCTAAGCCCTGAGCTCTATAACACAAAACACCTTTTGGATAACTGGGGTCCCTGACTAAACCCCAAACCTCAAGTTGTCATTGTTACTGTGAGAAAACTGGAGAGTTTTTCATCCCCCACAACTGGAATCTCTAATCTTCAGTCTGTAACAGCTGTTTCTTAGCTGTTTCTTTATTTATAGTTATATCATTTTAACGTCTTGAGAAAATTGTGATTCACAATACATTACAATATTAATATTGTTCAATTGTAAATCTAAGACAAAAAAAATACTCCAGTTTCCTAACCTTTTTATTAAAAGTACACTATTGGTGGTCTGTTTGGGAGGTCTGTTGGTGAGTGAGTTGAAATAGTTTTTAGCCTAAAGTACTAAAATGTTGGTAAAGTTGTGGATTGGCTGAAACTGCTGGAACGGAATTGAATTAAAGTTCTACAACAAAATTAAGCCTCTCTTGAAACGCTACCTCAAAACGGCATCGACCCGCTACATTTATTTTACAATTTTATCCTTTATCATCTGTTCACATTTTTATTTGTGTATGACATTTACTTTTCCAGCATTTCCCAGACGCTCTTATCCAGAGCGACAGTGCTTTGAGGTCTCTACCAATGAATACATCAATATGAACATGTGCTTTTAATAAACTAAAGTACATACGTTAAACCCTTTCAATTGTTAAAACACTCAGATTGGACAAATAACAACTGAAGAAAAAGAAGAGTCGATAATATCAGTAGAGAAACGCTCATGACCTCAAGGAGAGAAACCAACTGTTTCATAATGTGATGTCGTCTGTGTGACTAAAAAGAGTGCTTATCATTATAGAGGCTCTCCAGCTCCAGTCTTAGAAAAGCTCATTCAGTTTTCTGATAATGACTATTAAAGATATTTTGTAAATAAATATTGCCCCCATGATTTGAACCATATTGCCCCCATGATTCGAACCCAGCTATTTTCCTTACTCTGGGCCACACAGGTGTTCTGGAACCTATCCCAGCGCACATAGTGCAAAAACAGGTGTACAACCTGGACAGGTCACAGTCACTCTCAGGACCACAGACATGGACAACCACACACTCCCATTCATTCCTATAGGCAACTCAGAATCACCAATCAACCTAATGTACATGTTTTTTGACTCTGGAAGGAAACCAGAGAATTTGGAGTAAACCCACAAAAGCGCAGGGAGAACATGCAAACTCTGCACAGATAGACCCCTTCTTGCTGTGAGATGACCGTGTTAACCCTACGTAGATGTAGTTGTTGTTAAATAAATTCTTGGATACCTTACCTACTTTTGGCTGTGGTGCATCAGATTGGAGAGATTTAGTCAGCTGGTTTAACATGTCAAGAGGAGCGCATGTTTTAGCCTTCAGCTTTGTGAGTTAGTTAGTAATAGATTTTAATCAAGACAAATGATTTCCTGTGTCACTTTTAACCTGAAAACAAGTGTATTTGCATTCTTAAAGTTTTTTATTCTAAATCGTTTGCTTTTGTACCCCCCCCCTTCATCTCCTTCTCTCTGATCTAATAATTTTTGTTGTAACTCTTGTCTGTTTTCTTTTTCCGCAGAGGAGGACGTACAGCCAGAGTTTATCACTTTCCTCTATCAGCTGACGGAGGGAGCAGCAGCTCGGAGCTACGGGCTGAACGTGGCACGGCTGGCTGACATTCCCCAGAGCATCCTTACATCAGCAGCGCACAAATCCAAAGAGCTGGAGGCCATCGTCAACAGCCGCAGGTACATAACGTAGGCTGCAAAACCTTATGCAACTTGATGTCCTGAATAAAATCAAGCAACGTGCTTATCTATGAGAGACTGAAGAAGCTGCATTCCACTTGATCTTAATATAACAAACTTTAAGTCAGTATTAAAGCAAAAGTAAAATATATATCTGCTCTAAGGACATGGAAAGAATAGACAAAACCATTAGTTATACGTATTTTTAGGTTTCAACCCGCACCGAAAAACGTCATTGGGTCGTTTATTTTTATTTCTTTTTTTATTTTATGGGGTTAAATTTTCAAGTTTGAAATCATTTGCAAAATTGTTTGTAAGAGCATTAATCCAGGAAATATAGAAATTTGTTAATACTGGTTGATTAAAAAAGGACAATAAGATATCTTGTATATTACTATCAATGAGCTCCTATAAAAATGTGACTAATGTGTACAATTTACCAGAATATTATTTTTTATAATATAAGTAGTTGAATATTAATATTATAATAGTGGATAAATAGTGGGTTAAGGTGCCAAGACTTGCATGTCAAGTTAAGCTCCGGCGACCTGGATTCCATTCGGACTCGGGTCCCACTGCCTTCTCTTTCCCCCCATTAAAGGCAAAAAATGGACAAAAATTAGAATGAGAGCAGAGTTCAGAAAGCCTCAGTTAAGACACATGATTAATCTCGTCTTGTGTTGGCGGTTGCAGAATTAAGTGTAAAAGCAAATTCAAGGAAAAGCAAAAAGACCGAATATTTTAAAAAGATTAGTCATCTTTTATCTTATATGAAATATTTTTGTCCATTAATGCTCCTTTGTCTGAACAGTCATGCACATCATATCGGCAGATGTCCTTAACCAGAGCACTTTAGATTTATCTCTTTTATACAACTGAATAAACAGTGGCACACCCTGATCTTCCAATTAGCAAGCCAACACCTTAACCAATGAGTTACCACTTCTTGTAGATAATCAACTAACCTAGCATTTGTCAGCAAATCAATAATTCAAATCATGATAAAAAATGACTCATGGCTCATGTTGATTCTGTTCTGAGTTTATTTATTTTCTGTTCATCTCTCTATACCTGCTTATTCCCTAGGTCAGGGTCACCGGGGTCTGCTGAAGCATATCCCAGCACATTTAGGGCAAGAATACACCCTGGACATGTCACAAGTCCATTGCAGGGCCACACACACTCACACTTCTATGGGCAATTTGGAGTCACCAATTAACCTAACATACATGTTTTGGACTGTGGGAGGAAACCAAAATACCTGGAGAAAAACCCACACAAGCGCAGCGAGAACATGCAAACTCAGCACAGAAAGACTCCTTGAACCGAACCCGGGAACCTTTGTGCTGTGAGGCGACTGTGCTAACCACTACGCCACAGCACTGCCCGGACCCCAAAAACTGTTTCTTCCTTACAGTGAAACTCAGTGGACCTTTGTTATTGACAATATCATCACATGACTATACAGAACAACATCAGTACCCTTCCTGTTAAAAATTTTTACATTTAAATTAATTGTAATTGTCTAACATAAGGTCTTAATGCTCAAATCAAAAATTTGGTGACTTTATCAGATTTTTTTGATTGCATGCTTACATCATCTCTTAAACGGTCTAGCATCCGATGTCTGTGCTATACACAGGAATAACAACCCAATGTAGACGCGCTGACCAGAGAAAAAAATAAAAACCTTGCAATGGACAACAGTAAAATTATTTTTTCATGTGTTGCTTTTTTCACTGTGGAAAAAAATGAAATATCAAAATACATAGTTGTGTTAAGTTATAATATAAAAATACTGTTGCTGTTCATCTGAGTTAACGTCATGCGCCATCGTCTCTTATTTAATGACGGTCAAGTAACAGGTAAAAATCCGATGTGTCTGTTTACACTGCGCCCACTAATAAACGTCTCTGATTCCTCAGAATGATTGAATTATCGGAATGCAAATCGAATTGTTGCTTTAAAAAGGTCAATTAAAACACCAGTGATGTGCTGCATCAGCGCATGCGGCTTTACATAGATTGTTATCACTTTGCTGAGTATGTAGGCCACTGCGATGAGTCGAGTTCACTGTTAGAGCCATTACTATCATGACTAAGCCATAAAAATCGTAATGACAACTTATATTTTTGAGTTTTAATGTTATTTCATAAGCTAAAAATGATGATAGTGATGGTGATGGTAATATTGATGATTTTTCTCTGTCTTTTTCTAGGAAAACTGTAAAGCTGCTTACAGATGCTTGGAAAATCACTAACAGGGAATCATTACTTGAGTGGAAAAGAGTATAACATTGATAAGGTGTGTGTGTTGTGTGTCCGTGTTGGAGAGAAAAGTTATGTTTACGATAATCTGTATAAATCACGAATGCTAATTCACACATGATTAGTTCTGTATTTTTCTCTCTGTAGCTTATATGTGTCCTGATCCTTTTAGAAAGTCTTTGTCAAATAGAAAGTGCGACAATACAGGTTTTTCTCAGAAAAATTGTGTATTATAAATTAGCTGAAAAAAGGAAGGTATAGATGTGCACTGTGCTTGTGTGATAAATGCTACATTCTTATACACTTTCTACACGTTTTCTACACATTCTACCTTCTTTTCTTTTTTTAAATTTATTTACTTTTTAAGCAGGACATAATCTTTTTAGACCACAAAAGAGTGGACACCTTAACTGTTAAAAGTATAAAATTAGTTTATGATGCTTCAACTCAAACTAGATTAATTAGATTTCAACTTTATTGTTATTGCACAAGTTAAGGTACAGACAGGAGTGCAGTTAGCATCTAACCAAAGGTTTATTGGTAACAGTGTAAGTAATTACATATATAGGGCTTTTTATATGACTAATATAAATAATGTCGGGTATATGAACAATATGAGCAATAGGAACATACAGTGGTACAAATATGAATTTGAAAATGTTCTCCCCATTTACAACGAATGAAGAGATCTATAATTTTTATCGGAGGTCTAAAATTTTGTCCTTTGACAGCTTTTTGGTCTTGCCTATAGTTAAGAGAGGATGGAGTGATTGTGAGAACAAGTGTCTTTATATAAATAAGGAATTTAAACAGGGGCTAATAATACAGGTAATGAGTGGAGGATAGGAGGGCTACCTAAAGACAAACAGGTTTGTGAGAGCCAGAATTCTTGCTGGTTGGTAGGTGATCGAATAGTTATTTCTTGCAATAAAGTGAAAATTAAACATACAATGTGATGGGTGTCGCGTTGGCATAGTGGTTAGCAGAGTCGCCTGGCTAATCATTTTTTTGCAGACTTTTCAAGATTTCCAAGTTTTTTTAGTAAAATTAAAAATGTATAAATGGAGGATTGGACTTGTAGAGTGCCAGTGTTCGTCAAGGTTTGATAAATTTAAGTTTATTTAAATCACTTTACTGATTACTGGTTTAATGGCGAAAAATAAAACATTAAAAAAGACTATTTGTATCTTATTTGGTGGTCCATCAGTTCTTATTTACATGGCCTGGATTCGATTCTTCGCCAGGTAACCATCCCAGTCACTTAAATATGGCTCAATTGTCAGGCATCCAGGGTAAAAAAATATATACAATCAGATATACTGTGGTATCCATGAACAGAAATCCACTTAAAAAAGTGCATGAATACAGTTTCATGCAAAAGTTTGGGCACCCCTAAACATGTTTAATAACTTATAATTTTAAGTTAAGTTTTTTTTTATTTTAAATTTAATTTTACAGATTTTTAAACGTTTGTTTTTATGTACACTACACTGTATATACTGTAAATGTTATTTCGGAACTGAAATACTGCTGTTTTTATAAGCTATAATTAATATCCAGATGAAGTAGCTACTTCGAAAATCCAGCAGATTATACAGTACGTTAGATTATGACTGTATATTAACATACCAGTACTGGTGTTAAACCAATATTATTATGCATTTTAGTTCAAAGATTGGATTTATTGGTACAGTGTACAGATCCTTTTTTTTAATTAAACCATTTGCAAACATTTTTACAGACTTCCAGAACTTATTGTGTTTTGAGAGAAAAAAGCCTATATTTTTAAAGGTTAATTTCTTAGTAATTGTCTTTATGGAGCTCCTAACTTTAGACTCTAGTTAACCACTATAGTGATTTCTATAGTGTGATGTGTGCAGTGTCATTCTTTGTCTGGGGAAAAAAGAGTTTACAAGCAAATTGCTGTTATGGCTACTGATAAATCCAGCTTGGTAAAAATATACTATTTTATATACTGTGGAAATTTTCCCCTCAGACTTTTTAAGATGACTTGTCGACTTTCAAATATAATTTTCCTAGTTGGTTCAGTTAACTATTCTGAATTTCCCCAAGGTTTTGAATACACTGTTGAATAACAGGATTACAGAGGAATAAAAATTATTTTGTACCAGGGACCAGTTTTTATGCACATTTTTTTCCATGGAGAGGGTAAAGGTGCATGGTTTCCAATACCTAAAACCTTTTTTGGTTGATAGTATGTAATTTGACTGCAGTTATTACACTTTCTAGTAGATAATTAAAATAACAGGTTGGGACCTTTTTACTGCAGTTCCTCATGCCAGTCTGTGACTGTTCTGCTGTCCCATCATTTCCTTGTTTTTTCCTGAAAAAGTTCTCCAGTTATGGAATGGTAGAGACTGGGGCTTGGGAATCCCTGATTAAGGAAATACTTCTTTCCTGCTTACATTTATGTAACATGAGACTCTTACTTTGACACTTTCTATTGGAAAAAGTTTGTGTTTACCTTTTTTCAGATTTCGCTATTTGATGAAGCGCCACTCCTCTAATACGAATGTAAGATATCTTCATTCAGCTCTAACAGTATTAATGAGATCAGACACTAATGTCAGGTAAGGAGGTCTGGGTTGCAGTCGCCATTCCAGTTTATTCCAAAGGTGTTCAGCGGTGGTAAGATCAGGACTTTGTGTTGAACACTGGTGTTTTGTTCACTTGAATAATAACACAGCATGTGATAATGGAGCTCAGGGGCTTTGTGCTCAGGGTGATTGTCGTGTTGGAACCATGTTGGAGTTTCTTAGTTTACCAGTGCAGGAATAATGTAATACTACAACATACAGAACCATTCTAGACAACTGTGTGCATCCAGATTTGTAGCAATAGTTTGGAGAGAAACCACATATTGATCTAATGATAAGGTGACCTAGTGTCTACATAGTGTTATTGCAAGCATTTGCTCATTATCTTTACTATAAGGACATTGAAAGTACATCTTAAATTTAATGTTACAGATAATTATTAAGTATATTAGATGAGCAAACCAAAGGTGATGGGACAAGCAAAAATATACTTCAAGAAAAAATTATAACTCAAAGAAATCCACCTACAGTGTTGCATCTGGTTAGAGATAGATTTTTCTTAAACATTCATCTTCTATACTCCCTTATTCCCCAAATTGGGATCATGGGGTCTGCTGGGTCTGCAACTTTTCACAGCGCACCTAAGCCACCCTGATATTGCTTACACCTGTATGTAATAGGTTGTGGCGGTTAGCCTCACAGCAAGAATGGCCCAGTTTTAATTCTCTGGCAGGGCACCATTCTGTGCAGAGTTTGCATGGGTTTACTCCGGGTAGTTTCAGCCCACAGTCCAAAAACATGTACATTTGATCATTTTAAATTGCCCATATGAGTGCGTTTGTGTGGGTGTGTGTGGGTGTGTGTGTGTGGGTGAGTGTGTGTGTGTGTGTGGGTGAGTGTGTGTGTGTGGGTGAGTGTGTGTGCGCGAATGTGTGTGGCCTTGCGATGGACTGGCGACC
>JAOTQW010073163.1:0-12966 GCA_026260075.1 Sisor rabdophorus
ATAGAGAATAGGACTAGGTGGAGACAGGTGATTCGCTGTGGTGACCCCTAAATGGACAGCCGAAAGGAGAAGAAGAAGATAAATTGGTGAAAAAACTGTTCAAGCTCTGAGTTGGAAAAAACCCAAGCACCACCAAGCTGACACTGTTGGGCCCCAGAGGAAGGCTCTTAACGCTCTGTTCTTCAGAGGGCACTGTATTATGATAGACCCTGCAATTCTGACTTTCTTTAAGTAGGATGCAAGATAAGAACATTGTGTGTGTGTGCCAATGCCATCCAACTTGCATCCTTCCTTCCTCTTTTTCTTAAATTCTTTACCTCTCACTTGACCATTTTAATCTAATCCTATCCAATGACGTAATGCAGTTTAGTTCTTTGTTATGACATGCTTTTGTCCAAGGGTGGCGCTGTTGCGTCATGATCACTGTGAAGCTGATGAGATCATTAAGTTCAAAGTAATGTAAAAACATAACACCACCCTTCCTTTTTCTTTAATTATTAACATAAAACACTGGGCAAGGGGTCTTTCTTTGCAGAGTTTGCATGTTCACCCTGCGCTTGCGTGGGTTTTCTCTGGGTACTTTAGTTTCCTCCCACAGTTCAAAAACATGTACATGTTAGGTTGATTGGTGATTCTAAACTGCCCATAGGAAAGATTGTAAGTGTGTGTGATTGTTCGTCTATGTGTGACTCTGCAATGGACTGCAATGGACTAACAACCTGACCCGGGTGTACCCCTACCTCTTGCCCTATGTATGCTGTGATAAGCTCCAGCAAATCCCAGTGACCCCGAGTTCAGAAATAAGAGGGTATAAAAGATGAATGAAAGAAAGGATGATTTATGCCTAATGTCATATCTTCCTAAGAGATTAGTGACTTATTATGGTGAATTAGTGTTAGTGTGATATTGTGAGTTAGACTGGTTGGTTATTTGGGCTGGTTTATTAATAATAAGCTGGGAACAGAAATTATCTGTTGTTTAGAGTTGGTAATCGTGATAGTAATAGCCATGGTGGATAAAGTAGATTGGTTATTATGTTTTCTTTTATGGTATAGATATATGGATTTCATATTTTAAGCTGATTGAGTAAAAAATTGGTTATGTAAAAAGTTAGTAAATGAGAGGGTTATTATTTGGGGTGAGTAGTGCTTTGTAGCTAGTTCCTTTTTTGGCTTGGTAATTATGAAGATTAGGTGGTCATGGAGATTGGTTAGTTAGTAATGGAGTTGGGTTGAATGGTTATTGGGGTTGCAAATAGAGGTTGTTAAATTTTTGGTGTTGCTAATGGCTATAGGGGTTGCTTATTGGGCTTGCTGATGGAGATTGGTTGGTTATCAGGGTTGATTGCAGAGATTGCTTGGTTATAAGGGCTAATACAGATTAGTTGATGGGGTTGCCAATGGAGATTGGTTGGTTATCAGAGGTTGCTAATAGAGATTGGTTCATTTTTAGAGTTTGTAATTGAGATCAGTTATTGGGGTTAATAATGGAGGATGGTTGGTTATTGTGTTTGCAAATGGAGATTTGATGGTTATTGGGGTTGCCAATGAAGAATGGATGGTTACTGGGGATGATCGTGAATGGTTGATTAATGGGGTTGATAAAAATAGTTGGTTATTGAGGTTGATGAAGAATGGTCGGTTATTGTGGGTGATGGAGAATGGTTGGTTATCAGGGTTGATAACGGAGATTGGTTGGTTATCAGGGTTGATGATGGAGATTGATTGTTTATCAATGTTGCTAATAAAGATTATATTGTTATCAGGGTTGCTAATGAAGATTATATTGTTATCAGGGTTGCTAATGAAGATTGGTTGGTTATCAGAGTGGCTAATGGAGATTGGTTGGTTGTCGAGTTACTAATGCAGATTAGTTGGTTATTGTAGTTGATAATGAAGATTGGTTAGTTATTGGATTTGCTCATGGAGATTTGTTGGTTACTGGGGTTGATGATGGAGATTGGTTGATTATTGGGATTAATAATGTTAATGAATATTTTTTGCCTTATAATAAATTCCTCTTTCATATGATTGAATGTTAACAATGGTATTTTTACCCCTATATCTGCCTAGAAAAAATTCCACAGGGAAAGCGGCACAGTTTACAACAGACTGCAAATGTTAAATGACTGTAGGACAAATTATAGCAGCTAATGAAGCCAAATACATAGAATGATTGAGTGTGTAGGATAGAGAGACATACAAGAAGAAAGAAACAAAGAGATGTAATGTAGGTGGAAGAACAAGGTGAGAAAGATAAAAGAAAGAAAGCCAGCATGGTGCAGCAGCTATACTTTGATAATGGCAGGAAGAATGATGTGTGTGCGCGTGTGAGAGAGTCAGAGAGAGACGAAGAATGATGGTCTGCACACTATTTTTCTCAGACAATCTTGGTGTAATGATGAAAACATTGAAACAAGCCACTAAAGCCCTGGGGGGTGTAATGGTTTGTTTTAAAAAGCTAATAGGTCCATCAGATGACTGGTGGGTTATAAAAAGATCAAAAAAGCAAATATGGTGGCAAAACCAATGTATAGCAGGTAATACTATTTTGATGGGGACAGGTATTAATAGCCTTAAAGCTGAAGAGATGCTCTTGTCTCTTTCAGTGACCGCCTAAGGTTTTTTCAATTCACTGTGTGTACTTTCCTTAACAACTGACTTACTGGTTAGAGTAATGAGTTTTAAGACAAAATTACCATGTTTTCAGCTATAATAAACTAATTTTTACATCTACAGCTATAATACACTATAATCTCTATATCTACAGCTATATTGCTCTATGATGTGTATATCTACAGCTATAATACACTAAAAATCTCCACATCTACAGCTATAATACATTATTCCCCAGATCTAAAGCTATAATACACTATAATCTTTAAATCCACAGATATAATACACTATACCTTCCACATCTACAGCTATAATACATTATAATCTATATGTTCAGCTATAATACACTATGATCTATAAATCTGCAGATATAATACATTATACTCCTCTCACATCTACAGCTATAATAGACTATACTCTCTGTATTTATAGCAATAATACACTATATTTTCCATATCTACAGCTATAATAGACTATAATCTCTGTATTTACAGCATGAATACACTTTAATCTTGACATCTACAGCTATAATCTCTATATTAAAAGCTATAGAGGAATAATTATAGAGGAATAATACGCTAAACTTCATATTTAAAGTTATAATACACTATATTTACAGCATTAGTCAGACACCCTTTTTCAGAGTGACTTACAGCTGAGCAATTGGGGGTTAAGAGCCTTGCTTTGGAGCCCACAGTGGTGGCTTGGTAGTGCTGGGAATCAAACCCCCATCTTTCTGGTATCAGTCCAACACCTTAACAAATAGGCCACCTCTTTCCCTCTATAATCTCTATATCTATAACTATAATGCACTATAATCTCTATATCTACAGCTGTAATACACTATAATCACCACATCTATACCTATAATACACTATACTCTTCACATCTACAGCTATAATACACTATAATCTTTATATCTACAACTATAATTCACTATTATCTATATATCTACAGCTATAATACACTAAAATCTATATATCTACAGCTATAATACATTATAATATCCACATCCCCAGCTATAATACTATAATGTGTATAGCTACAAATATGCACTATAATCTCTATATCTACAGCTATTATACACTACAATCTCTATATCTACAACCATAATACACTATAATCTACAGCTATAATACACTATAATCTCTCTCTATATATATAGCTATAATTCACTATCATCTCTATATCTACAACTATAATACACTATAATCTACAGCTATAATACACTATACTCTCCACATCTACAGCTTTAATACACTATAATCTCTATGTCTATAGCTATAAATCACTATAATCTCAAGCACACATAGGGCGAGAGGCAAGGGTACACGCTGCCTCTTGCCAGTCAATCATAAGGCCATGCATATATGAACAACCACATGCACTCACATTCACTCATATGGGCAACAACAATTAACCGTTTCAAATGTTTTGCACTGTGAAAGGAAACCGGAGAACCTGGAGTAAACCCACGCAAGCCCGGGGAGAACATGCAAACTCCACACAGAAAGAACCCTTGCCTGGAAATCGAAGCCGGGACCTTCTTGCTGTGAGGCGGACTGCTAATCACTAAGGCCATGCGTTATCGATTTCATTAGCATCTCAATAAAATAATTTTTTATTTTCTCAGAATCAATCATAATTAGAATTCTGTTTTTATAAACATAACATAAATTTCAGGAAAAAGAAAGATGGATCACAGAAATTGGAAATTTTGGAAATACAATACAATACATTTAATACACACACACACATCTGCGCAACCCTAGCACACTTTTACAACCGTGTTCTAACAAAGTTTAAAAATATTAAATCTTACCATAAGATTATTACTAAAATAAAAATTTAACTGCATAAAACAATTATAAGAAACAAACAAATACATCAAAATAAAATCAAAACCACAAATAAGTAGTAAATCCGCTGTGTTGCTAAAATCCAAATAAAAAATAAACACTGAGAAAACAGGAAGCAGCATGATGATCTAAGGTGAAATTTATTCCTATGTTAAGGTGAATGTACTAAGCAAAAATAATATAAAACGATCACGTGTAAAATAATTTTAAACTTAAACTCATCACCTTTCTGACCAATCAGAATACAGAATCCCAGATGTGTATTCATACATGTGCCACATAACCCACAGAATCTCTTCTCCTTTTATTTATTGTGTCCATTAACAGATGAAGCAGAACCCAAACACGTAGGTGAAGAGACAGAGAGGAAAGCGGAACCTGTGAAAGACGAGCAAGTACGAGTTCCCCCTTATCAGTATGTTTTTACTAGATGTAAGTCATTCTGTGTGTTTCCATTGGCTGAGAGTTGTTCATTGTGTTCCTATTAGCTAAGAGTTATTCAGTGTGCTTCTATTGGCGGTGAGCTGTTCAATCTGTTTCTATTGACAGAGAGCTGTTTGGTGTTTTCCTATTGGCTGAGAGCTGTTCATGTGTTTCTATTGGATGAGAGCTGTTCAGTGTGTTTCTTTTGGCTGAAAGCTGTTCAGTGTGTTTCTATTGGCTGTGAGCTTTTTAGTATGTTCTCTATTGGCTGAGCTGTTCAATGTTTGTATTGGATGAGAGCCGTTTGGTGCGTTTTATTGCCTAAGAGTTGTTCAGTGTGTTTCTATTGGTAATAGTTGTTTGGTGTTCATTGTACATTGTGTATCTGTTGGTTAAAAGCTGTTCAGTGCGTTTCTACTGGCTATTAGCTGTTCAGTGTCTTTCTCTTGGCTAAGAGCTGTTCGGTGTGATTCAGTGTTCTTCTATTGGCTAAGGACTTTTCAGTGTGTTTCCATTGACTGTGGGCTGTTTGGTCTGTTTCTTTTAGCTGTAAGTGTGTTTTTCTTGGCTGAGAGCTGTTCAATGTGTTTCTATTGGCTGAGAGCTGTTTAGTGTGATTCTACTAGCTGTGAACTGTTCAGTGTGTTTCTCTTGGCTGAGAGCTGTTCAGTGGGCTTTTATTGGCTGTGAGCTGTTAAGTGTGTTTCTATTGGCTGAGAGCTGTTTAGTGTGATTCTACTAGCTGTGAACTGTTCAGTGTGTTTCTCTTGGCTGAGAGCTGTTCAGTGGGCTTTTATTGGCTGTGAGCTGTTAAGTGTGTTTCTCTTGGCTGAGAGCTGTTTAGTGTTTTACTATTGTCTGAGAGCTGTTCACTTTGTTTTTATTGGCTGTGAGCTGGTTTTTTTTGTCTATCGGCTGATAGCTGTTTGGTGTGCTTCTATTGGCTGTGAGCTGTTCCGTGTGTTACTATTGGCTTGTGCTGTTTGGTCTGCTTCTATTAGCTGTAAATCATTCAGTGTGTTTCTATTAGGTGATAGCTGTAGAGTGTGTTTCTTCTGGCTAAAAGCTGTTTCATGTGTTTTTATTGGCTAGGTGCGGTTCAGTGTATTTTTCTTGGCTGAGAGCTGTTCAGTGTGTTACTATAGGCTAAGAGCTTTTCGGTGTTTCTATTGGCTAAAAGCTATTTAGTGTGTTTCTATTGGCTGTGAGCTGTTCTGACAGCTGTACAGTGTATTTCTATTAGCTGAGAGTTTTTCAGTGTGTTTCTGTTGGCCAAGAGCAGTTTATTGTGTTTCTATTGGCTGTGACCTATTCAGTATTTTTCTATTACCTACGAGTTGTACAGTGTGTTTATACTAGCTAAGACTTTTTAGTGCTTCTATTGGCTATAAGCTGTTCGGTATGTTTCTACTGGCTCAGAGCTGTTCGTTGTGTTTCTATTGACTGAGAGCTGTATAGTGTGATTCCATTAGCTGAGAGCTGTTCATTGTTTCTATTGAGTGTTTTTTGGTGTGTTTTTATTGGCTAAAAGCTGTACAGTGTGTTTCTATTGGCTGAGATCTGTGCAGCATCTTACTTTCTTTACTACAGCTGTATCCAAAAAGATCATACTAGAAATACTTGATTGGTGATCAATGACCACCACTTGCTCACAGGTGTACAGCAGTGAGGACAAAGAATCTGAAGAGGAAGCAGCAGCAACTGAGGATGAAGAACTGGCAGCAGCTAGAGAAGAAGAGGAAGAAACAGGAGCAGAAGAGGCAGCTGTAGAGGAAGAGGCATCAGCTGTAGAGGAAGAGGCATCAGCTGTAGAGGAAGAGGCATCAGCTGTAGAGGAAGAGGCAGCAGATGGAGAAGCAGCTAAAGAGGAAGAGGCAGCTGAAGAATTAGAGGCAGCAGTTAGTGAGTTGGAGGCAACTGGAGAGTTAGAGGCAGCAGAGGAAGATGCAGATCAAGAGTTAGAGGCAGCAGAGGAAGAGGCAGCAGCTGAAGAGGAAAAGGCCGCAACAGCAGAGGAAGAGGCAACAGCTGAAGGGCCAGAAGCAACAGTGGAGGAGGAAGCAGGAGAAACAGAAATTGGAGGGGAAGTGGAAGAAAACACGGCAGGTGGAGAAGAAAGCTGAGAGAGGCAACCAGTCACAGTAATTAGATCAAAACATACAGAGAAAATGTAGTACTAACGATTAGGTGACAGGATGGGAAGGGGTTTCCTCACATAAAAGCAGGCAATTTAAAATACTGACACGTCTAATCAGGAGAGACGTTGGGGAGGGAAAGTTCCAAGGGCCCACATAATTTATTAGTAGTAACACTGCAGAATGGGCGTGGTAGGGGGCTGAACATTATATTCTTTCATGATCTGAGATCTAATCATTCATAAACATTAATCTGAGCCTGGCATGTGTATGTGTTTTATTTATGTTTACATAAAGAAATGCTGCTTTAATATATATATATATATATGTAATATATATACATACATACATACATACATACATACATACATACATACATACATATATATATATATGTTTGAGGTTCTCTTCTGTTAATTATCCAGAATATAAACAATAATAAAGATTTTATTGTTGACCAAGTGTGATTAATTCTTATTAGAAACTATTTTGGAAATTTGGTAAAAGAAGAAGGAAACACAGGCACTAATGGAGACCTGGCTTTTATTGCGTTTACCAATATGGTAGACTCTCGGAACAGAGACGCACTCCTGCAGATTTTGCTTTCACACTGCGATTTTCAGAACATAAAAACAAACAGCGCTGCAAAAGCAGTTTCACCATAATCCTTATCTTCCCTGATTAGTGTTAAAATCTGGACTTTTTTTCAAGCTGTTAGTCACACCCGAGTTGAAGTGCCACTTAAACAGGTATATAGCAAAGATTAGTCTTACCAGTCCCTGAATAAAGTCAAACAATGAGAGTATTAGGTCAAAATATTGTGTGAAATATTTTTGTATTAATGGAGCTAGGAATTAATGAATTTTGTGTTAATGTATTTTAACAAACATTAAAAGCTTAAGTTTCGGGGAGAATATGCAGAATATACAACATCTGCGAGATAAACATGTTTCTCTCCTCTACTGAAGAAAAACAACCAATCAGCATTCCCCAAATCACAAACATTAATTTATCTATCTTCCATAACTGCTTATTCCCTAACTTGGGGTCTGTTGGAGCCTATCCTAGCACACATAGACGAAAGGCAGGGGTACACCCTGGACAGGTTTCCAGTCCATTGCAGGGCACATAGATAAACAACCACACACATTCACGCTCACTCCTATGGGCAATTTGGAGTCACTAATTAACCTAATGTACATGTTTTTGGAGTGTAGGAGGAAACTGAAGTACCTTAAGTGAACCCTTGCAAGCCAAACAATCAGCATTCCCATTACATACGCTTGCAAATTTTACATTATGCCCCTGTTATTAATTAAAATTTTTTTATTCATTCATCTTCTATACCTGCTTATTCCCAAACTTTTTGGGGTCACAGGGGTATGCTGGAGCCTATCCCAGCGCACATTGGGTGAGAGGCAGGGGTTACCCTGGACAAGACGCCAGTCTATCGCAGGGTCACACACACAATAACTCCTATGGGCATTTTCGATTCACTAATCAACTTAATGCACATGTTTTTGGACTGTAGGAGGAAACCAGAGTACCCAGAGGAAACCGATGCAAGTGCGGGAAGAACATGCAAACTCTGCACAGAAAGATCCCAAGTGTGGGATTCGAACCCAGGACCTTCTTGTTGTGATGCGACATGCTAACCATTACTCCACCGCACGCCCTTTAACATTTTTTCAGTCATAAAGGTAAATAATTACCAAATGCTAATCAGGTTAAATCCACCTCAAAAAATCCAGTTTTTTATCCAATTATTAGAATAAATGATTATCAGAACAAACAGTGTCATTTTTACAAACGTAAATGACAAAAATTTAGGATTAACTGTGTCTTATAGTATTCAGTATTAGCTGTGTGTCTCTGATCAGACTATTGTTCAGAAAGCAGAAATATTCCTACAGTTACGAAGCTAATAACAGTGACAATCATATCAAAATGAATACGACTAAAAATCAATATTGAAAACAAGAACAACAACGAATGACTTATCATTGCTAGCTACAGGACTTTACCATTGAACAATTGCTGATGCTATTGTTGTGAAGCATGTCAGTTGGATGTGGTTGGTTATGGGCGTGGCCTGTTCTGCAAATGGGTACTTATATGGATTTTATGTGAAAATCAGTTTTGGTTATGTTACATCTGTAAAAACCATGAACTGCTTTCTACACAAAGGCTATAGTTTGCTTGCTTGCTAGCATGAAGATTCTTTTAATATAATTAAAATTGTAATAATTTTAGCTTTATGAAAAATCTGGGCTAGTTTATGAACATAGCTTTTACATTAGCATTATCAGATGGTTATTGTTCTTTGTTATGGGTAACAGTGAAGATAAGCGTTTGCTTGTGTAAGTTATGCTACGCAAAAAACGTATGCATTTGTTAATGCCTTTTTTAATTTATTAAAATTTGAGAGATTTAGTTCAGTGCCGAACAAGTAGGTAAGACTGTATGTGTTACCATGTGTATAAACAACAACTGTGTTTATATCCTGAACCTAGGATTGTTTGAGGTTTTTTTTGCAGCTTAGAGTGTGCTGTTCTGGTGCAAATGTAATGCTGCTGAACTGTGTGTGTGTGTGTGTGTGTGTGGAGGTCAGGGTTCAGCTTCAGGCTGGATATTTTGGACTTTAGACAGAGTGACAGGGACTTTGGCATCTCCAGGGTTTGGAACAGATGCCTGGATCTCAGCTAGACGCTCTTTAAAGCGCTGCTGGAGGCGCAGCTTATCTTTGGTACCGCCCTGTCCACAGATGGCCAACAGGATGAGGCCAAATGCTACACCAGCTCCGCCCACGCAGAAAAGCACAGCTCCGCCCAGCTTGCAGGTGTCCAGGGCACGGTTAAAGTGGACGGCTCGGCCATCTACAAACAGCAACTCGTCCTCTCCAAAGGCCTCCAGACGAGGGGGCGTGGCATAACCCACCAGCAGCACCGACAGACCCGAGACCACGATCACTGCTCCGACAGCCACACACACCTGAGGCACCAAACACTTATTACAACCCCTTAAAATAAACACTTAAAAAACAACAGATAAAAAAAATTTAATTTATGTGATGATCCTATAAATCCTACAAAATTAACCATAAAGCTGATTACATGGTCAGATTAAACAAATTAACAATAGAAGTAGAACAGATGAATTATATAAATAGAAGATAAAAGACTAAAATAATCATAACACACTTAAAATTAAAACTAACACAAAGATAAGCGATAAAAATATTGTTTATAGTTCATTAATTTAGTTATCTTTTCTACCTGTCTAGTCTCTAACTTGGGTCAAAGGGTTCTGCTGAAGCCTATTCCTGCGCGAGGGTGAGAGGCAGGGTAACATCTCAGGGCCACACATAAACGAACAACCACAATCACTCCTATGGGCAATTCAGAATCACCAATCAACCAAATGTATGATGTTTTTGGACTATGGGATAAAACCAGAGAACCTGGAGTACTTCTTGCCTAGTAATCAAATCAGGGACCTTCTAACTGTGAGGTGACCGTGCTAAACACTATATAACCACTTTATAGTAGCTTTGAAAATTAATACCAAAATTAAAACTAACAGATCTAATTAAATTGTAAGTTTACACAATTTCAAAATTAAAAATGTCATAGATTTCAACAATAAGAAAACAACAAAAAATGTAATAGTTAATAGTATCAAGTGGGGGTGTGGCATAACCTTCCAAAGGACAGAGCTCCACCTGCTGGCCGATCTCTGTGCCTGGAACTCATTGTGGTGACGCTCCCAGATGGAGGAGGTGCAGTCTTCGTAGAACTGGTGCAGGTAGGAGCGAACACCGTACCGCTGAGGCCCTCCGTCACCGTACTCCGAACCACACAACTCCGGGCATGACCCCATCTTCACATCTAGTATTAGATAGTGAGACATAGTATTAAAGTGAGACAGTATGAGAGAGTGATAGGGTATGTGAGACATTAGGATAGCATTACAGTGGAAAAGTACAAGGGAGTGAGACAGTATGCGCAATATTAGGATATTATTAGAGGAATACAATATAAGAGAGTGATACCATATGTGAGATATTAGGATAGCATTAGAGTAAGAGAGTATAAGAGTTAACCTGTCTTTGAGATATTAGGATAGCATTAAAGTGAGAAAGTATGAAAGAGTGAGAACATTTACATTGAGACAGAATGTAAGAGTGAGACAGTATGTGGGATATTAAAATAGGATTAGAGTGAGACTGTATATGAGATATTAGGATAGTATAGTATGCAAGAGTGAGACAGTATGTTATATATTAGGATAAAATTAGAGTAAGACACTATAAAAGAGTAAGATTAGTATAGTATTAAAATAAGACAGTATAGGGGTTAGACAGTATTTAACATATTAGGAAAGAATTAGAGTGAGACAGTATGTGATATTGAGACCATATTTGAGATATTGGGATAGTATTAGAGTGAGACAGTGAGATAGTTGAAATATGAGGATAGTATTAGAGTCAGATAGTATATGCGGGTGGGACAGTATAGGATAGTGAGACCGCTGTATTTGAGATATTAGGTTAGTATTAGAGTTAGACAGCATAAGACAATGTGTGAGATATTAAAATAGTATTAGAAAGACATACAGTATAAGGGATAGACCGTATTTAAGATATCAGGATAAAATTAGACTGAGACAGTATAAAAGAGTAAGACCATATTTAAGATATTGGGATAGTATTAGTGTGAGACAGTGAGACGGTATGTGTCAGTGAGACAATGTGTGAGATATTGGGGTAGCATTAGAGTGGGACAGTATGTGTCAGTGAGACCGTGCTTAAGATATTTGGATAGTATTAGAGGTAAGACAACATACGAGAGTGAGACAGTATGTGCGATATTAGAATAGTATTAGAGTGAGATAGTATGAGAGCGAGACCATATGTAAGATGTAGGTAAGAGATAGTAGGTAAGAGTAATGCCTCATGAGAAATGTGAGTTTGAAGGACAGGGTGTGGTCCTTCCACCAAGTCACCACTGTGGGCTTCTAAGCAAAGCCTTTAACCTCCAATTGCTCACTTGTAAGTCGATCTGGATAAGAGCGTCTGGCAAATGTAAATGTAATATGTTTTGGGTGAGGTCAGAGGGGGCCATCTGACTAGGAACTGAAGCACAGGCAACACAAAGGGAACAGCAAAGGAAATAAACCAGGTGAAAACAAAAGGACAGTGGAGAAAATAATTACAAACATCAGAGCATCAAAAAGAGAAAAAAAAAACAAGACCCAGTTACAAAAAGTCAGGAAGAGATGAAATACTGAACCAGGAACAAATAACATGAAGTGTTATGAAATGAAAAATCACAAGGTGACACAGAAAATAACAGAAAACAACACAGATAAATACCAGCCAAAATGTGAAGGGCTGTAAAGAACAGACATTAACCCTCAGATGACGTTGGTTTTACCATAATCAGTTGTAAAGGAAAATAAAAAAAGTAGGAAACAGATCACAAGTGATAAAGAATTAGATACTAATGATAAGACAGACAGCGAATAGGACAAAGAGACTAATAAGGAAAAATCAACATCCAAAAAAAAAAGAAATCAAACGGTTTATTAACAAAACAAAAATAAATAAATAAACTGGTCTTTGCATTAACTGCAAAAGTCATCATTAAAAACATAGATTAGAAAATTATGCGAAAAACAGAAGTAGAATATATAAAATGATGCCGATTTTTCTCGCTTACTTTTTATGCGTATATATGACTAACTTCAACATTGCAGGTAAAGTATTTTTAAGTTCAGAAAGTTTTTTGTAAAGAAACTAGGTAAACTAGGTTATTCTGGAATGGTGTTACAAGGGTCTGTTTTTACTGAGGATGGTGAACTCTGTTTAATACTATTTCATTTCATCTTCTTTACCCGCTTATTCCCGAATCCGGGGTCACGGGGATCTGCTGG
>JAOTQW010073197.1:0-12959 GCA_026260075.1 Sisor rabdophorus
GTGTGTGTTCGTGGCCCTGCGATGGACTGGTGACCTGTCCAGGGTGTAACCCCTGTCTTCTGCCCTATGTGCACTGGGATAGGCTCCAGCAGACCTCCGTGACCCCGGATTCGAGAATAAGTGGGTAAAGAAGATGAAATGCAAATGAAATGAAATTCTATTTACTGCATTTAGTTGTTTTTTCCCCCTTTTTTTCTGTACTTCTTGAAATCCACATATAGCGTTTGGTTTAAAGAGTCATTGTCAGCTGTCTGTTTTCTGCTACTCTGCAGAGAGAAGTGCAGAGCTAAACAGCTAATCGATAAAGCCATTAGTCCAAAAGTAAGGTGCTTTAACGGTCCTTTAATGCTTCACTTACATTTGATCAACCTTAAGACTAACAGATTTAAACCCCTCAAAAGTCTCTGTTATAATTTGTTTTACAGCTGATGATTTATTCGATTAACTAAAAATGACATCAGGGGAAAGTTAAATCCAGATGGCATTATAGAAACATCTGCTGTGACTTAATTGTAAAAAAAAAAATGTTTCCCAATAAACAAATCAAACATGGCCGTGGAGGGGTTAAAGAGTCATTTTAAGTTAAAGAAACTGTGTTGTTGTTAAATATAATATAATATTTCCTTTAAATGGCCTTGGCATGTTAAAACACTATGCCAGTAAGAACAGGGAGTTGGTAAGGATGGGCCAGAAAAGTGACCAACCCTAAATCAGATGATTAGACTTTCTAGCAGATGTTTAAATCTTACAAATTTAAACAATGAGGTAATAAAAAAAGAAGTAAAATAATGTGCCACGTTTGTTTAAACTGTAAATCTGACGATCCTATGCTCTCATAAGCATTTGTATACTAAATGCAGGGTCTGGAATTCTTGTCATTATTCACATATTTTCAAAGACAGAAAGGTAAATTTGATCTGAAACCACTTTCAATGATTAAACTTGATATACATTTACCGGAGAGAAAAAAATAGACAGTGAGAACAGTGGCTGGATCTAGAACAGGATCTAGTGGCTGAATGTTAGTATTGCACTAAAACAGTGTCAATAATTAAAAATTATTTTAGCCTGTATTGTCAAGGCCATTTGCTGTAATTTAACAAAATCATTTTATGCATAAGTACACTGAGACAATGTTAATTAATTAATGTAATTGTAAAAGAAAAGATTTATATTTGTACATCATAAGTATTCTAATGTCTCTAAATGTATTTAAAAAAGCAATACTGAAATATTTTATTCTAATATGATCTGGCTGAATGATAACCCAGCCGACTCCAGAAGAGCGAAAGACTTCAAAAAGAACAGAACCGCTATGAACTGTTTAGTTCACTTCCGGGATTCTCCATGACGTAAATCACGTGACAGCGGTCAGCTGATACAACGAAGACGGAAATATTTTTTTTTTGCTTCGCATTCGAGCTTTAATTTAAAAGGATTTTGTGCATTTAGTTGTTAGTAAAATTGCCGACCATGAGCAATAATTAGTCCATTATAAAGCGGTGTTTTTGGCGATCGGAATTCACTGGTGCAGTTGTGAACCTGACAAAAATATATAAACGGTACGTTTGATCGTCATGTAAAATATCTTGATACAGACTGACCAATTTTTTCATTTATTTTTTTTTTTGGGGGGGGGGGTCTGGTGCATAATACTTTTGGTGCAAACAATTAATTAACACCGTATTGGACCATTAAAATGTGTATAATTTATTTTGTTGTAAGCAAGCCACGTTAAAAGAAACAGCCATCCATTTATTTATTTAACTATCATCCATCCATCTATCTATTCATCCTTCCATCCATCACATAGGGCGAGAGTGAGGGTTACACCCTCGGACCAGTCCATCGTGGGGCCACCTTTTATCTTTTCTACATAGAATCAATTAATAAATCTACAAGCAATGATTAAAAAACAGCCATTTGATTATTTCTAACCTTTAACCCCCATTGTTGATGGGGTTAAAAACTAGCTTTATACAAGATTGTTTTACAGGCAGGGAAGAAAAAGTTTTATCCTTGTCATGTCATGAGATTTATTACCTCAGTGTTTCTAAGCATTTTTAAATCTAACAGCACAACCTGAAGTAATTTAGCTTGTCTGCTTAGGAGACAAAGTTTCATGTAAGACTAATGCTCACTCCAATGATTCATGATTTGTGTTTCGCACCAAAGCTTTCGAACAAAGCTGTGTGTGAGCGGATGATTGTCATGCTACAACATGCACCATATCCATGATTAAAGGGCAAAGGGCAAGAGTATACTTTGGGCAGGTCATCTGTCCATCGCAGGTCCTGACACATACTCATACGCGCAATTTAGAATCACCAATCATCTTAATGTACAGGTTTTTGACTGTGAGAGGAAACAGGAGAAAACCCACGCAAGTGTGGGGAGAATATGATCAAACCCAGGACCTTCTTGCTGTGAGGCGACCATGCTAACCACTACGCTACTGTGCCGCTCTGAAAATAATATTAACTTAATCTGCACCCTTTCTTTAAAAGTTTGTCGATCTTTTTCTTGTTCACCCAAAGATGGATTTGCTTCTGGATTCATCTCAACATTTCAGAAGTTCCTCTAACAACACAAACACCACCGACCTGATTTATGGCTTCGTGTCCTGCGCTGTCTCTGTCGTCTTCTACGGGAGCAACTTTGTCCCTGTGAAGAAAATCGACACTGGTGATGGTAAGATTTACAAAGCCTATTCCATCTGTTTGTGTAAACAGAAACTGTGCTAATAAATATTTTAAGCACAAACTTTGGTATTTGTTCTGTTGTCCATGCATACAGTAAATATTTTCTCCCCTATTATTTAGGCATGTTTTTCCAGTGGGTGCTTTGTGCTGCTATATGGATTGTGTCTTTGATTGTGAACCTCATTCTGAGCAGCCCAAAATTCTGGCCTCTGGCTATGCTGGGAGGATCCATCTGGGCTACAGGTGACTTGAATCTCAACGAACATTGAGCGCAGTTCCTACAGGACATCCAGGGAAGGTTATCCTGCCCTTGATTATATCATTAATGTTTCCCTTATTTTAGACTGTCTAGTTTGACTGTTTGGCCTTTTCTTTGTTGCTGTTGCTTATTTTGGCTGTGCGCGTAAATTTAGATGTATGATGTATAAATAGGCATTGCAAAATAAATTATCAGCAAAGAGTAAAAGAAATTGTGGAATTTTCTTGTACTGAAGCTGTTTAGTTTCAGAACACATAGTAACATTCTTATCAAAAATGTGTTTTTCTGCTTTTGTTTTTCTTACTTTGTTAGCGTAGATTCAAATTATATTAGACACATTTTCCTTTAGGTTATTACTTGAATACTGCATGTACAAAGCTTTTAGATATAAATTTACATTTACCTCACATGGCCACTCCAGAGTGATGCATCTCATTTTCTTATTCAACTGAGTCAATAATGCAGTGGCATCTTAGAGGCTTACGATATAAGCTTATGATCAGCATCAGATTTACCCATTTGTCCTATATAAAGTATTAAATTCTTTACATTTTTTCCAGGTAATATCACTGTGGTTCCAATAGTTAAAACCATTGGCCTCGGCATAGGTCTGTTGATCTGGGCTTCCTTTAACCTCCTCATGGGCTGGGCCAGCTCACGGTAAGTGCAGGGAGGAGCAAAATCCCACTAAAAAATGCATTTTTTTATTGAGGGTTTGTAATTGTCATACTGTCATCAAAATGCATTAAAAACAAAAAAAGGCTTGTCTGGATTTTTATATCCTTAGTTCATGACTAGCTAGCTTCAATTAAACAGCACACAGTCACCAGCATAACGCAATAGGTTTTTTCTCTTTTCGTTTTGTCCACCAGACCTGTCTTCACATTGGTTTGTGGTTTGTAGTTGTCATACGAATTGCATCATCAGCTTTGCTGCTCCTATTGGTTTTTGGTTTGAGGTTGTCATCGGAAAAGTCCCAATGCAGGAAATGACCATTAATCAACTGTCTGTAAACATGTCAAACTAGGCATTACACAGCAGATTTCAGCATAGGATTATAGGCATCTTTTAGGATTTTAAAATGTATGACAGTTATGGCCAAAATTGTATTGTCCATTGTACCTGTCCAGGGTGTACCCCTTCCTTTGGCCCTTGTGTGCTGGGATAAGCTCCAACAGACCCTGTGAACCTGAGTTAAGTAATAAACGGGTACAGAAAATTAAATAATGAGTTGTAGAGTGTGAGCCTGTCTTATGAATCTTAGTCTTTAAAGAAGACATACACTATATTGCCAAATGTATTGGCTATATATAAATAATTGGAATCAGATGTTCAAATCACTTCCATGGCCACAGGTGTATAAAATCAAGCCCCTAGACATGCAGACTGTTTTTAAACTTTAGTAAAAGAGTGGGTCACTCTCAGTAGCTCAGTGAAGTCCAGCGTGGAACTGTGTTATGATGCCACCTGTGCAACAAATGCATTTGTGAAATTTTCTCACACCTAAATCAGTCAACTGTCAGCTGTATCATAAAAACATGGTAGTATTTGGGAATGACATTAACGAAGTGGTAGACCTTGTAAACGGATGCTGAGGTCATAGTGTAGCAAAGAGGTCGCCAATTTTTTGTAGTCAATCGCAGATCTCCAAACTTCATGTGGCCTCCAGAATAGTGCTCAGGAATCTTCATGGATTTGGTTTTCATGACCAAGCAGCTGCATCCATCACCAAGTGCAATGCAAAGTGTCGGATGCAGTGGTGTAAAGCACGTCGCCACTGGACTTCCAGAGCAGTGAAGACGCGATCTCTGTAGTGATGAATCACGCTTTTCCATCTGGCAATCTGATAGACGAGTCCGGGTTTGGCAGTTGCCTGTATTTGTTTGAACAGTTGATTTATGTCAATTGTAAAGTTTGGTGTAAGAAGGTAATGGTGTGAGGTTGTTTTTCAGGGGCTGGGCGTGCCCCTTACTTCCAGTGAAAGGAACACTGAATGCTTCAGCATACCAAGACATATTAGACCAGTTCCATGTTCCCAACTTTGTGGAAATAGTTTGGAGCTGGCACCTTCCTCTTCCAACATGTGCCTTGGTGCACGAAGCAAGGTGCTTTAAGTCTGGTGTAGATAAAATAGACTGGTCTGCACAGTCCTGACTTATAATAAATAAGAGCTAGGCCTTGTTGTCAAACATCCATGTGTGACTTCACAAATGTGCTTTTGGAAGAATAGTCAATAATTTTAGTCACCATTAACACACTTAAACCTTGTGGACAGCCTTCCCAAAAGACTTGAAGCTGTTATAGCTGCAAAGGGTAAACCAATGTCATATTAAACCCTATGGATTAGGCATGGGAAGTCACTTAAGGTTATATATGAGTCAAGGAGCAAATACTTCCGGCCATATAGTGTATGTGTTGGTCTACAGGGCAGCCATATTAGATTTGAGTTATTAAACACTTAATATTAGAGGCTTTACATTTTTTTTAATTTTGCAGCCACCTTTTGCCAGATATATCTCAGCGGTTGGGTGTAAAAATTTTGCTTGGGAGTTTGGGTTAGCGATATATGTGTATATTTATTGATTTATTTTTAATTATTATAAAGAAGACCAAAATGCTGTGTATAATGCTGTTTTATAGCTTCTTTAAAATGAACTGTGATTGGTTGCTCAGATGCCTTCTTGAGCAATAATGCTTTTATGGAGTCCGACATCCTGCTGTCAGTCGGAACTAAGTGAGCTCTGTGGTGTAAGGATAATAGCATGGCTCTCTGGTTTGCTGTGTTTTTTTTAGATTTGGATGGTTTGGTATTGATGCAGAGAAAGTCAGCCAACCGACACTTAACTACTGTGGAGCTGGGTTGTGTTTGCTTAGGTATTTCACACTCAAACCCACACACACACACACACACACACACAAAATTTACTGTAATGAACCTGTTGTGTTACCTGCAGCGCCATCGTGCTTTTCTTTGTGAAGAGTGATGTTCAGAGACCTGCTACATCTGAAGAGACACCGTTGCTCATAGAAAGTGTATGTATTTAGGTCACGTGTGTGTCTGTTTAACATGTTAAATAGGAAATGGTAAATATTTAAACAAAACGAGGCTGCTTGTTCATAATCTAATTTCTGGAATTAGTTCATGTTTACTTTAAAAAAAAAAGTTTTTATAGTAATTTGCCTGTGATTTTTTGTTTCAGAGTGTAAACACAGATCCCCAGACATCAGATGAGTCGTGGGTGGACATGTTGCCTCCTTTGACCAAGCGGCTGGTGTAAGTGTTGAAGTGATCCTAAATAATTAGATTTCGTTTACGTTTCTGCCATTTGGTAGACACCCTTTTCCAGAGCAACTTACATTTATCTAATTTATCTAAGCATATAGGGGTTAAGGCTGTGCTTAGAGGCCTAGCAGTGGCCGGAAAACAAACCCCAATTGACTGAATGCTAGGACAGCAGAAATGGTCCACTCAACTAGACTGAAAGTTACTCTTTGTGTAATTGTTGCTGCTCTGTCTCTGCAATACACCCATAAAACCCATAAAGAAAGCCCAGTGTATCAGAATAAGAAAAAAAACTAAATTAGATTTTTTTAGACTGTGATTTAAATATTTTATTTGAACAATTAGTATGTATTTTGCTTGTTTTTTCTCAGAGGTTCGGCACTTGCCGTGGGGGCAGGACTCCTTTACGGCTCCTCATTTATTCCCATGCTGTACATTAAAAACCATGCATCTCAACAGGATAGCCAGTTTGTTGGGGCAAGTCAGTTTGGTGAGTGTGGGTCAATTAACAGTTTTTAACAAGCTTCCCTAACAAATGACTTTGTATTTATATATTATGTGTGTGTGTTCTTGTTATTTTCAGACCTAGATTATGTCTTCGCTCAGTTTAGCGGCATCTTCCTCACCAGCACAGTGTACTTCCTCATCTATTGCGCCTTCAAAAAGAACAAACCACAAGTGTTTCCCAAAGCTGTGCTACCAGGTAGAACACACCTCTATAAGACCCATTAAAGAACACCTTCGGTATTTTTGTAAAGCAAGTTGTAATAGGTCATCCTGCTGTTGATTTTGTCTTGCACAGGGTTTGTTTCTGGGATGATGTGGGGCGTGGCCACGTGCTGCTGGTTCCTGGCAAATCATTACCTCATGCCCATAGTCAGCTTTCCCATCATTACTACCGTACGTAACTTGACTTTTAAAGGGGTGCCTTTTTTCATCTCTTATTTTATAATTAAACGAATCATATTTAATATACTATTTTTTTTATCTCCATTTTATGTGTTTGATAGGTTCCAGGTCTTATTGCTGCTTTATGGGGTGTTATAGTTTTTAGGGAAGTGAAGGTAACTGTGATTTTGTGCTTGTGTGAGAGTTAATGTGTGTGTATGTGTTGTTTAAAAAGTGTGTGCGTTTATAGATTTTCTTTTCTATAATAATGCATATGCTTCCTTTCAGGGGCTGAGGAATTACCTGTTGCTCATCCTGGCATTTTGTATGATACTGACCGGAGCATTGCTGACTGCCTTTTCACTCTAGCAGCACATCAGCACCACATGATGAACACCAAACACATTGCTCCATAATCTGTTGGGTACATAAGAAAAACAATGTAAAACTCAACTGCACAAAATCATTGTGTTTTAGTGGACAGACTGAAACGCACTAGAATTATTTACTGCATTTATTTCAATTACAGATGCAACACAAAGTACCTCATTTTGAATTATTAGACTTTGCACTTTTTGTTTTTTTAATATTCATTTAAATAGTTAATATGCTTGCTTAATACTATTCAGTTATTCATTTTGTCAATTTAAAAAAATAAATATTGTTATGAAGGGATTACAATTTGGCAAATTTTTATCAAACTATTCCAAAAAACCTTTAAGTTGCCCGGTTTTCACTTATCCATTATTGCAGACAAACATACATTAATGCTTATTTGTGCTGTAATTCAAATAAATTCATTTTAAAGCTATCATCAGTAACATTAAGAACTGTTAAAGCATACGACTTGTGTCGGATACAGTTTATGTATGCGATTTGTGTGAAGATGCAACTAAGATACAAAATGTACAAACTGCACACAAGTAAGCTTTATTGCCACTTTTAGTAACAGGCACTTTACAGCATGTGAAATTTGACTTGGTGTAGAATTAAAACACAAAACGTTAACTTACTTTTTATAAATTTATTGACTACAATTAGGAGAGAGGATGGTTCACTATGATATTAATTAAATAGTGTCAAAATAATGTAATCAATGAAACACACAAAATATATTATATTTTATATTACTGTCTATTTAAGTCATATTATTTTTTCTACACGAGCTTATTCCCTAACTCTGAGGTCCAGAGGGTCTTTATCAGCGCACACAGGGCAAAAGGCACTGTGGACAGGTTTTCAGTCCATCACAAGGCCACACATAGAAGAATAACCACACACTGACTCCTATGGGCAATTCAAAATTACCAATCATTCATTCATCGTCTATATCCGCTTATTTCTGACCCCGGTGTCACGGGGGTCTGCTGGAGCCTATCCCAATGCACATAGGGCAAGAGGCAGGGGCTACACCCTGGACAGGTCAACAAACTATCACAGGGCCATGCACACACACACAACCACACATTTACTTCTATGGGCAATTTGGAGTCACCAATTAACCTAATGTACATGTTTTTGGACTGTGGGAGGAAACTGGAATACACGGAAAAAACCCCACGCAAGTGTGGGGAGAACATGCAAACTCCGCAAAGAAAGACCCCAAGCCCGGGATTTGAACCCAGGACTATCTTGTTGTGAGGCTACCGTGCTAACCACTACACCACCGTGCCGCCCCAATTTTTTTTGGACTGTGGAGGAAAACCTGAGTAAACCCACGCATGGGCAGGGAGAACATAAAAGCTCTGCACAGAAAGACCCCTTGCCCGGAAACCTAGGGCCCTGCTGTGAGGCTGCCGTGCTAAGCGTTTCACCACCATTTTAATTTATATAACAGCTGCAAATTCAAAAGCTCGGATATTCATTCAACATCTATACCCACTTATTACCTAACAGTGGTAACCAATGAGCCACTTTTCTGCCCGGCTCAAAACTTAATAAGTAGGTTTTGCCCTTATATTTTAGGGTTTTTAGTTGAGTAACTTTGTGTCAAATTTGTCATTCCATGACTGAGTCACTGGTGATCTTCTGACTGAGTGTTCATTATTGATGTTTTTTGCTTCCTGTTTCTACTGTGGGGATTTTGCTTGTTCTTTTTCTGCTTTGTTCTCCCTCTAGGTACTCCTGCATCTGCCATTTTAAGTCAACTTATCCGGTGTACAGTATGTGTAAGATTGTGCACTTTGATGAGGCTGGTATACCCATCAGGGAATGTCCTTGTTTGCCGGGTCATCTGGGATAGACTTCAGGCTCGGTGTGACTCTTAGGGGTGCTCATTAAAAATTGAAGAGAGGAGTCAGAGGAGGCCACAACAAATCTTATGTTGGCACATATTTTTGCTTTTATAGGATCAGTGCTATTATGAAATATTAACCCAATAAGGAAGGCATGCACTTCTCATTTTTTAGCATAGTCATAGTTTTTAGAATTTTATTCTTGAATTCCTGTTGCATATGCAACTGGTAAGAGATTGGGACATGTGATTCTTTGGTCCAAATAAAACAAATTACAACAGTTGTGTAATTAGGAAAAATACATACAAACTACATACAAAATTTTGCATCCAGAATAAAACCATTCTTAATGAAACTGTTATGTAGATGAATGTTTCCCTGTACAGAGTATTGCTGAAGAAAGTCAACCTACATTTCTGAGTTGCCACATGGCCAAGTTCCTGCTTTTAGCTTATGTAAGATGGTGTGACAATAACTACCGAACAGACACTTAGGAAGGACTTCTTGGGTGCACAAAGCAGCGATTTGCGGGCGGATCCATGGCTGTAAATCTCGAAATGAGTGTCGAGCTTGAAGCCCCTAATTACCAGAATGTTGAGAAGCCTGCTATAAAAATCTTTCCTGCTCCAGCAGCAAACACTCAGCACATAGGTAAGAAAACAGCCTATACTTAAAAGTGTTTATTAAAAGAGCTAAGGTGATGTAATTTTTTCCCCCCTGTAAGTTTGTATTGAACAAACAGCATCAACAAAGTTCCTAATACAAGTGGACAGTGGGTGTATACCATGAAAGCTGTAAGTATTTATGATGTATTTTTGAATTTCAGGAGCATATAGACTGGCTGGAGTGTGCGTTGGTCTGATGTGTATAATTCAGGCTACGCTTAACATCGTCCTCCGGCTAATCTGTAAGTCTTGGTACTAATTATATGTCATGCCTATATATCTTCTGGTATGCATTCTGTTCAGTTGTCTGATGTTCTTTATTTTGATTGCTACAGCCTTAAAATAAAGATTTTTCTGTAAATCCATTTTGCTTCAACTTTTTTGGTTGTTGTAGCAGTGAAATTTTTAACTGCAATGTCATTTTGCTTGTATCTTATTAGTACATAGTATGAAAATAACAGAAACACTCTGGTGACAGTAGTGGGACATATTCATTTTCAAGATGTGGTCTAACTCCCCCCATTACTTCACACGATGTAGATTTGTAATTATTTAGTCAGAATAGTATTAATGAGCTCAGACCCTATTGTTGGGGTGAGGGGTGTCTGGAATTGTGTTCTGTGTTCAAAATTATCCTGAAGGGGTTTAGTGGTATTGAGTCAGAATTCGGGTTTTTGGCAGGACACTTGAGTTTTTACACTTCCACCAGCTTTTCTTGATGAGTTTTTGGGGACTTTGTGCACAGGAACATTGTCATGTCTTCTTACTTACATTAACCTAATGTGGTACATGTCTGGGATTTTTGATGCTGTTGTTGACTACACGTTTACCTCTCCACAGCTGGAGAGATGTTACCGACGAGCTGCCACAATTATACGACTACATCCCCTGCACAGCTTCAGAGAAGATATGATGACCTTGCTAGGGAGAAAGAGAAGTTACAGTTCAACTACAACATCCTGCAATTCGCGAAAAATCAGCTCCAGGCAGAGACAGTGAAAATCCAGAGCAAACTTTTAAACATTAGTCAGTGATTTATTTTTTTTTTATCATTAAAATACATTTAAACCTAGGAGAAATGTAATGTTCAATCTGAAAAGTAGTGCTAATCTAAAAGCTTTCACAAGACTTCACAAGTCAACGTGAATTCTATGTTTGTTTAGTGATTTGAGTTTCATTTTCATCCAATATTAATGTTGATACCTTTTGGCTAATTTGATAGCAAAGGGCCCTATTTTTCAGGGTCCTATGTTCCCTATATTTAGCAGATAATGAACACACCACAAATGGTCCTATCCTACATTGGGTCTATGGTTCCCCAGGTCAATGTGCAACAATATACATACAAAATTAGAGTCTTCGTTTCCAGGGTCCTAGATTCTTCAAGGTTATATGGAACATATGGAACAATATAAATGCTCCTTTAGAATTTACCAGAATACCACGGTAGAAGATTCTATGTTATCAGGTCCAAGGTTCCTCAGGGTAATATGCCACAATATAAACACATCTTAATATGATGAGTTCAGACCTCAATGGTGCCACTTGAGCCCTTAACCCTCCTTGAACTTTGACCCTAACTTCTATGACCTTCAAATAAATCAGGTATTTCATCTTAACTGAGTTTGTTTTGGGATTCAAATATGCTGCATTATACAAACTTTCTGCTATGTGTTTATTATGTGCCATTTAAAGTCTGAGACCCTGGGGACATCATTTTAGCTGACATCCAGTTTAGTTTGTTGTTGTTGATATTTCAACAATGAATCACAATCTATTCTGTGGACAGCTGAGGACCTCAAGAAGCCAGGATGGGTTTTCTTTAGGTCCAGTCTTTACTACATGTCCACAAAGCAGAAGGGCTGGTATAAGAGCAGAGAGGACTGCAGGGCAAGAAAAGCAGATTTGCTGATTATAGAAAGTCAAGAAGAACAGGTAAGTCAGATCATCTCGGATATTTATCATTTTGGCCCCTGAGCAAGGCCCTGCTAGATTTATCAGGTGAATATAAATCATATTATAAATATTCCCATCAGGAATTCATAGAGCTGTTAAGGAAAGGAAATGGAATATGGATCGGTTTAACTGACCAAGACACTGAGAATGTGTGGATATGGGTGGACGGTACACCACTGAACGTTGGGTAAGAAAACTGATCATCTTATAATTCACTTTAGATTTTAGGTTTTAGATGTGCTGATCCTCTCTGTGTGTCTGCTTTCAGATACTGGATAAATCAAGAGCCAAATAATTATATGAATTCTGAGGACTGCGTTATGAGTGGTTATATTCCCGAGGATGGAAGAGCTTTATTAAGTGTTCTGAACACCTGGAATGATAACAAATGCACCACTAATTTATTTTGGATTTGTGAGAAAAAGTTATCACTTTAATCCTCGGGGTGGACATGTATGCTATTTCTTCATTGTTTTTATGACTGTTGTGATGAAATCAACGTGCCATGCACTTTATTAAAACAATATATGTTATAATACAATATATAAAAATGTTTACCTAGTCAACCTGTCATGTAGCAGTAGTGCTAAACAAAATGATTATGCTACATTAATTATTAATGTTTATTAGTTCATTATTATTAATCTGTTGGAATTTATATGTTAGTTTCCAAATTCTACACAGAATTGTTCAAAAAACATACTGTGTCTTCGGACAGGTCAGAGCTGACAGGAGGTTTATAATGGGTTTATAATAAACACTCTTTACAACCGTGATGAATAGAAAAACATCTCAAGCACAACATGGAAGACCATGTAAGGTTTCTCTTTTTGTCACCTAGGAACTGAGACTACTGCGTGCACAAACCTATCCAAACTAAACATGTTGATGTTTTGTGCATGACGAGATGCTTTTATGGCGGCGCGGTGGCGCAGTGGTTAGCACCGTCGCCTTACAACAAGAAGGTCCTGG
>JAOTQW010073212.1:0-24801 GCA_026260075.1 Sisor rabdophorus
TGCTCAGTTGTAAGTCGCTCTGGATAAGGGAGCGTCTGCCAAATGCTGCAAATGTAACAATGTAAATGTAAAATGAGAGCATCAACAGCGAGAAAATAAAATAATGACAGTGAAGACACAAAAAAGACACAGAAGAGACACAGGAAGAGAACCAGGAAGAGACAGAGGAGGAGAACCGGGAGAGACACAGGAGGAGAATTGGGAGAGACACAGTCAGAGACAAAGGAAAAGACAGAGAAGACACAGCCAGAGACACAGGAAGAAAACCAGTAGAGACACAGGAAGAGACACAGGACGCAGAAAGATGTCACTGACAAGGAATTATTTTACAGCTTGATGTGCTTGATTGTGAAGTCGTATCAATTATTGCTGTGTGTGTATGTGTGTGTGTGTGTGTGTGCAATTTTACAGTCATGCATGCAACCACAATCCAACAATGTGGCAGAGAACACACAAACACAACGCATGAATATGTGCAGCCCGCAATCCTCTCAGCCCTGGCATTAAAAGGTACATCCATCAAAACCCCACCCGTTCATCCATTCATCCATCTGTATAAAGATCCACATTATCTGTATAAAGGTCACAGGAAACCTGGAGTCAACAAGGTTTGCAATCTCTCCCTCTCTGTCTCTTTACCACTATTAAATACAACGTTAACTTCAGACCTCTTTTAATCAGCTCCGGAAGCTTAATTATCAAATCATAAAATAACATTTAAACCACAATGTAGTGAAAATCTGTCCAAAAACGTGCCAGTTGTTACAGCAGTGAAGGAACAATCACATACAGATGTGATGGTCAGGTATTAACTAACTGTTAGTGCTGTTTGCCTTCGGACTAAAAAATAGGAAAAGACCGCAAGTAAATAAGGAAGGAAATGAAGTCTAACAGCTAAAATTACTCACTTAAAGAAAAAAAAAATGTATTGCACTATTTGAACAGAGATGAGAATCAGGTCGACAGATAAAAATCCAATCAAAATGAAAGCAACGGCATAACTGAAATCAATAATACAATAATCAATAAATAATCACAATCAGAATTTTTAATAATGTCACTACCGTCTCTATTTTTCTACACAAATAAAAACACACAAAAAAGTTCATGGTTTAAATGCTTGTGTGACCTCACATCTTTCAGTGAGTCGCCCAATCGATCTCGATTACGGACTCAAGCCAAGAAACAGGCGAAGTGTAAAAAAAGAGTCAGCAGATTGGAAACAAATGGAAAGATTATGGTATGTACTGGGAGATATGCAACCCGGAACCGGAACCCTATAGCGTAAAAGCTATTAATCATCTGAACACATAATTATACATTGTTGAACATCTAATCAGGGCAACTTTTTCTTTTTAATCTTTGCTTCGGGCAGTTAAAGGACTCACATGTGTTGGGATGCGTTGGGGAATGCGGTAGAATACTGCGGCGCTGCAGTCTCTGGCCCGTGTGGGGCAGCGTGACTGATCACCATCATCACTGGCCTGTGTGGATAGATTTTTTTGGACATGCGGAAGTAATTGATGCTGTCGTTGGTTATCAGGTCTGTCAGATAGTCCTGTGGGAAAAAAAGAGCTTTGTTATTTAGAACTTGGGTCCAAATGTGATCATTTTGAAGTCTGGTCAAGAAAATAATAAAAAAATAAAGAAAATAAACAAGAAAATAATGCTGGAAACTTGTGACTAATGTTTATTGTAATATTTTTGACTATTAAGTTTGTATATATGGTACAAACAGCGGTAAACGGGTATGTTTATATTCAGTGACACAGAAATTAACTATCTAACTTAGTAGTAATCCCATAAAAGCGCATGGAAAACATGTAAACTCTGCACAGAAGGAGCCCTTGTCTGGAATTAAACTCACGACCTTCTTGCTGGGAGCCGAAAAATGCTAACCCCTATGCCACCACACCACCCCTATTGTATAATATATATATGAAATTAACCGAAGAGGGCTAGTGAGCGATCATGTTTCGTATGTCAGTATTAACAGAAGCATTTCTTGAGGGGTACCACCGCAGACCCATTATCCCCTAAGATTTAAGGTTTACCTCAAGACTTTTCTCTGTTCTTGGAGAAATCTGGAATAAACATCCCAATAATGTCGGTACAGCAAAGACTAGCTGTCTTTGAAAGACCAATGAAGAAGCGTCTCTTTCCAATATACTCAGCACCAGACATAGATTCGAAATATTTATTTTCCTCTATGTTGCTCTTCAGCTTCGCTGCTCCATTCCACAGTTTTGGTGGGCTCTACGGTTTGTTTTGTATCTGGCGCACAAGTATTGAATTTAACTGTCTGGGATTATTTATTGATTGATTAAGAAGTGTGTTTTTGTGTTTACACGTGTATTAACAAGCATGTTTAATGAACGGTCTGCTCAGCTGGATCATATCAGGAGGACTGAGACATCGGCAACTCTTTACAAAAAAAAGGACAAGCTAGAACTGTATAAAAATCACTTTCTTGTTTGTTTTATCTAAAATACAAATGTAAAATGTGTGTAAGAAGTTCAGAGCACCTAAGATCACAAATAAAAATAAGTCAGATCATCGGGGTCATGGGTTGTCTGCTGGAGCCTATCCCAGCAGACATTGGGCGAAGGGTACACCCTGGACAGGTCGCCAGTCCATCACCGGGAGGAAACCGGAGTACCCGGAGGAAACCCACGCAAACGCGGGGAGAACTCCGCATAGAAAGACCCTGTGCCCGGGAATCGAACCCAGGACCTTCTTGTCGTGAGGCGACCGTGCTAAACACCACACCACCGAGCCGCCCTGATGTCATTCAATATTTATAAATAAATCTTGTTTAATAACATATTAATAATTAATATATTCAAATTCAAATACACACCAGTGAGTAGTCAAATCCATGTTTCTCACGTATACCATTCCTGCAGATGGTGTAGTTGTAGAATCGAGAGTTCTTCACCATCCCCACCCACTCACGCCAGCCAGGAGGAATGTAGCTGCCATTATACTCGTTCAGGTATTTCCCAAAAAATGCTAAAAACACACACAGTGGCTATTATTATATTATTTTGAGAGCTGTTAAAGTTTTGGGCAGATCCGACACTAAGTTAAGTCAGAATCAGTGAACTGTGCGGAACACTGGATGTTTCCCCCGTCAACCATAACACAACATGTCCTCATGGAGCTCAGGTGATTTGTGCACAGGTGCATTGTTATTCTGGAACAGTGTTTGAAGTTGTTGAAATCTTAATGCTACAACACATGAAAGCAGTCTAGACCGACTTTCTATTCACACGTACGTTTCATTTCATTAGATGATCAAATCTGATTTATGAAGGAAAAGATTAAAAAAACACTACTGTGGTTTTCAGTCTACCTTTTCTGGCAGAGGGATAGAAAGGAGTGCAGCAGCTGGGCTGAACTGCTAACGTTATTTTATCAGTGTGAAGCGACAAGCCAGGCAGAGGTTTACAAGAGAACCATAAGATTTGGATCATACAGGAGTGGGGTAAAGTCGTTGTCTCTGATGGCCATCTAATGCTACCAGGACACCTCTGTCCTTGTCCTTTTACAGCAAGACTTTAATTCATGACAGAACCAGGCAAGGTGAAGTAGCAGACTCCACCAACCGAATCACACTAATAGCCTCTGTGTTAAAGAGGAGGAGGAGGATAGCTGGTCATAAGCCATCAAACAAACCAAGCTGCTTGAATATTTGCACCAGGATTTAATACGTCACCCAACAGCATGCTGAAAGACTGGTGAAGAGCATGAAAATAATTGCCAAATCTTTTCTAAATTAGGTTCTAGGTTGTTGAACAAAGGGCTCTAGTTTCATCCACAACACCGGAACACATGGCTGTTGCACCGGAACCCTGTGCTCTGACCACAACAGTGGAAACTAAAGAGGAAGGAAATAACTTAACTGTGCAGTGAAAATCCCAATGCTGTTTTTTTTTCATAAAAACTTCATGCAGATTGTTTTCTTTAAAAAAGCAGTTTGAGATGTTATAAACTGTCTCCGTAACATATAAACGTCTTTGTTACACACAATTTTAATGTGCTGCAGACGACAATTTAAATATGCCCTAATTCTGAACCTATTATTAAACTCCATTAAAGGTCACATTTACAATTCATAAAAAAGAAATAAATAAATAAAGATTTCCTAATACAGGCTATTTATTTACTCAGTATAACATAAAAATATAAAATAAGTATAAATAAAAAATAAAATAAGTAATAATAATAATATTTCAAGTTTAAATGTACGCCAGCAGGTTGGTGTGATGGATAGCACTGTTACCTAACAGCAAGACGGTCCCGGGTTCGAGGTCTCTCTGTGCCGAGTTTGCATGTTCTCCCTATGCTTGTGTGGGTTTACTCTGGGTTTTCCGGTTCCCTGCTACAGTCCAAAACATGTACATAAGGTTTCATAGGAGTGAATGTAAGTGCGCATGGTTGTTGGTCTCTGTGTCGCCCTGCGGGGGACTGGCGACCTCTCCAGGGTGTACCCCTGCCTTTTGCCCTTTGAGCATTGGGATCGGCTCCGGCAAAAAAAGTGGTTATAAAAGATAACCGCTGAATGAATAAATGAAGTTTAAAATTTGACAATGACTTCATCCATGTTGGATTGTGGGAGGAAACTGGAGTACCTGGAGTAAACTCACACAAGCGCTAGGAGAACATAAAAAAACTCTTGCCTGAGAATGAAACCAGGGACCTTGTTGCTGTGAGGCCACCGTGCTAACCGTTAAAACAGCGGCGGCCTTTTTCCATGTTCATATCGGTAAATAAAATATTTACCTAAAATGACACGTAATCAATATTTAACATTCGATTGAATTTTATTTAGAACCTTTCGGAAAGTCTTTGTTTGTATAGTTGAATAAATTTAATACAAATAATAAAGAAATACAAACAGTAAATGTCCTTAAAAATGGAAACGGGTAAACTGAAGGAAACACACACACACACACACACACACACACACACAAACAGGAAGAGGCTCTTTGCCTGATGATTGTATGAATGTTGATCTTGCATGTGTTGTATTAGGTTGGATGTCAGTGCTTTCATTGGCTCATCTCTCCCAGAGAAAGTGCATCCTAATGGATTACTCAACCGAATGTGAGCTGACATCCTGCCAGGTGTGTGTGTGTGTGTTTATGATGAACATCAATCCTTTTCCTGGAAGCGCTGATTACACACACACACACACACACACACACACACACAAAACCCCAAATGTCGTGATATCCTACATCCCTTTAATATAAACTGTATTTAAGAGTAAAAGCAGAGCATGTGAGTGTGTCAATGCAGTGTGTGTGTGTGTGTGGGGGGGGGGTAAGGCTGCAGTGCCTGTCATGACCATTAAGTGTGTCCTCTCTGCATTTCTGGGACGGAGCACTAGTTTAGGCACAGAAATCTCTTCAGCTCAGCGATGAAAGGCAGATGTGCCAGGAAAAAGCTGCAGCTCCAGGTTTCATCGTTAAACTTTAGAAACACTTTCAATCTATATATGAATTTACTGAAGAATATGAAAGACAAATAATTCGAGAATTTATCTACTATCTATGATGGACTGGCGAGATGAATGAATAAATGAACTTTAACTCAAGTAGAAAATTTTTACTACTAATTTTAGCACTGCTTGATTGGACCTGCACATCACACTATAGCGACAGACGTCAGTGCGGTCCATCGACGCAGTTTACACTGACAGCTAGTGATAAAAAAAAGGCGCAGAAACAGAATGATTATTAATTTAAATTTCAGCAAATAACCAAAAAACAACAATTGATTTTATTAAATACAAATAATTTTATTAGCTCCTGCTCCAAAAAAGTCTTCAAACTTGAACATAATGTTTGTCGGTTCAATTTAAACCTGATACTTAAAATAAACTAAATCATTTATTAATTCATTCATTCATCTTTTATACCCACTTATTACCGGACTCGTGGTCACAGGACCCTGCTGCTGCCTATCCCAGCGCACCTAGGGTGAGAGGCAGAGGTACACTATAGACAGGTCACCAGTCCGTTGCAGGCCCTCATATAGACCAACAACCATCACACACACACTCACTCCTACATGCGATTAAGAATCACCAACCAATCTAACGGTTCCTGTTTTTGGACTATGGGAGGCAACCAAAATAACCGGAGGAAACACATGCAAGCGTGGGGAGAGATAGAGTGAGACGACAGTGTTAACCGCTACACCACCGCGCCGCTTAAACTAAATCAGATTTCAGTCATTAGGTAATGTGAACTGAGCCGTTTCAGACAGTGAAACAAAACGTTTTAAACCATTTTCATTTTTGTAGCAAAAAAGCTGCTTAATAATATAAACACAAAACTGCTAAATATCTCCAGTTTTCATGGAAATTTTGCAGTTACAATTAAAAAAAAGGAAATTTCAGTTTGTGTTTGTGTCACACACCTGTCCTGTAGCCTGTGTTGTTCAGATAGACTCCAAAGGTGCGCGGCTCATGCTGGGCCTGCCAGCTGGGCGACGAGCAGTTTTCATTGTTAGTGTAGGTGTTGTGGTTGTGAGCGTATTTGCCAGTAAGAAGAGAGGAGCGCGACGGGCAGCACATGGGTGTTGTTACAAAAGCGTTCGAAAAGTGTGTCCCGCCCTGCTCCATAATCCGTCGTGTCTTATTCATCACCTGCATGGAGCCTGAAGAGGAAAGAGAGTACAGAAGACCAGCAGACAGACAGACAAAAGAACAGACAGACAGAAAGATAAAAAGGGAGGAAATAAGGGAGGGAGGGGAAGACAAGAAAAAAATAAAGACATCCATATACTTTAATTAGAATCATTTTTTTAAATGGTCTTTAAATCTATTTCTGTTTAAATCTGATTTCAGTCTTACATCCCCCAAAAAAGAATCATTTCATAGTAGAAAAACCAACAATACACACCATCACTGGCACGTGAGTGGCATGAACAGAGACGCTCACACACTCATTTCACGAGTTCATAAGTCAACGTCACAAACCGTTCAGTTAATATCTGGATGTATACTTTCTTTCTTTGTCTGTCTGTCTGTCTGTCTTCCTGCCTGCCTGTCTGTCTTCACTCATTTTAAGAGTCGATTGTTGAAGAGAGTCAGTTGGATAAGTACGTTCATTCATCGGTTCATTTGGTTTGCATGAGAGCATCTTTATCACATGCTGTCAAGTGACACCACATGCATGAACAACCTTAAAGCTATTTCAAATTATACAGATGTGTGTATGTGTGTGTGTGTGGGGGGGGGTATGTGTGTGTGTGTGTGTGTCTGTGTGTGTGTGCATTAGACTTTCTATAACACAGATTATGAATTTGCAAGATGTCAGCTTGATACAATATAAAATAAAATGCTGTTACAAAGCAGATCAGCAAGTGTTTATAGACCTTGTTGTAGGTCTGTAGCTCTGGCTAAAGCTCTTTCTCCCACTCAGCCTTTTATACACACACACACACACACACACACACACAATAGATGTGCTGGATTAATGTATACAGAAACAGAAAGACTGGCTTCGCATGGCCTTTCCTCAAACCTTTGCAAATCCTTACTCAAATGCCAACACACATAGACACACACACAAACACAAACACACACACAAACACACACACTTGCAATAGTTAGCAATATGGATTCTTAAAAGTTCATCCTGACATTTCCAGCCTAGCCACCATCATCAACACACAAGAGAGAAGAGCTACATTCACATGTATGTGTGTGTGTGTGTGTGTGTGTGTGTGTGTATGTGTGTGTGTGTGTGTGTAAGTGTGTGTGCAGGGATTTTGCTCCCTAATTGCATCAGTATGGCAGAAATGAAGAAGATTCAAAATGACCAGAACGGCACTGGACCCTGATTTAGTTATTATACAGACAGATAGACAGACAGACAGACTCTCTCTCTCTCTCTCTCTCTTACTCTCTCTCTCTCTTTCTCTCTCTCTCTTACTCTCTCTCTCTCTCTTACTCTCTCTCTCACTCTCTCTCTCTTACTCTTTCTCTCTCTAGTTCTCTCTCTGAAATATACACAGTGTGCTCAGAATCTTCTATTTATTCTCTTATAGTTCATCTTTTCTTCTCCATCTGATAAAAACATAATCCAATCATCCGCGTTCAGGGACCCAGCAGTAGCAGCTTGTTGATCTCAACCCTAAACCGTCCAATCAGCAGTCCAACACTGAGCTATTACTCTCCTCATTCAGCAATCACATTGCTTCCAGTAAGCATTGGATCTTGGATGGGATGCCAGATCATCACATGCCACATTGCAAACAGACTTTCAAACATTTGTTCACAAATTAAAAAAAAAACAAGGTCCAGACAAAATCCTCAGGAACATGGTAAACACTGGTTAGCTGGTGACGCCTAGTTTCCTCAATTAAATTTTTTTTTACCTCTGTTTTCGTCAGGAGTAAAAATAAGTCATTATTGATTAGTAGTAGTATTTGCAGTATTATCAATAGAGTTAAAGTCTTTAAGCCGACTGACGTGCTCTGAGTTAAAGTTTTACTGCTTGATGCAGCTCCGCTCATTGTTCAATACTTTTGCTGAAAAATTCCGCTCATTTTTATGAACTGATTATTCCTGGCAAGATTTGTGTTTTATGAGATTCCGATAAGGAAAATGTGCCGAGCTTATCTGGGAAACTGAGTTAGTTTTCAAATATCCTTCCCTGAAATGTTTTCTCTAGATAAGGTTGAAAAAAGAGTTTTGTTTTCTGTTCATACTGTTCGAATCATTTCAGGAAATTAAACACTGAAGAGATGCTAATATAACAGATGACTTTTCCTTTAACCCCAACCGCAAACGACGGAAAGCTCCTCCTCTGGAACTGATGGATGTCAATCACAGGTCTCTTTTTCCACAGTACACGATTACATCTTATGAGATTACATCTTTTTTTTTTTTTTTACATAATTACCATATTCCATATTTCATATGATTGGATAAAGTGTATTCAAGTTTCAAGCGTATTCAAATTTGCCACTCAAATAAACTGTGTTTATTAATTATTGTTCATTATTTCATTATAATTAATAATTAATATTCTCTCCACCATAAGCCCACAATAACATGTTAATATAAAATCAGCAGTTTGACAGCCAGAAGCCAGAATTATTTGTTGGACTTTAGATCAGTTTGAATGCCTCACCCAGCTCAATGTCCTGGTCATCCGTAAGAATAAGGATGATGTTGGGGCGGATGTTCCGGCGGTCTCGTTGGAATCGAGGCTTCAGTTTTTGGCCGGAGAGCAAGGATGAATTAGCCACTGCCAACACAGCTACCAACATCACCAACTGGCTGGTCGCCATGACCTCTGACATTTAGTCACAGGTACCACACCTCTCTACTGCTCAGACTGTCTGCTGCTTTACATTAAAGTGCCTGTAAAATAAAAAGATGTTAGCAAATATTATTATATAAAGATAGCAAAATATTAGCTTATAAAGGTTCCATATAAATATATATATATATATATATATATATATATATATGTGGGGATATCACATACAGATCACATACAGATCTGAGAGTCAAATGACCACCAACCTTTAGCAATATAATTGATTTATCTACAATTTAGGGGCGGCGCATGTTTTTGGACTGTGGGAGGAAAGTGAAGTACCCAGAGGAAACCCATGCCAGAGCGGAAAGAACATACAAACTCTGCACAGAAAGATCCCAAGTCCGGGATATGAACCCAGGACCTTCTTGTTGTTAAGCGACTGTGCTAACCGCTACCAATTTAGTGAATACGTATTATTGAAAAGAAGCTTTGCAGTTTTTTGCTTGTCTCTACGTGAAAAGTAGCTTTGTGATATTGAATGATTCACTGCTCCAAATTTAGAATTTGATCTAAAGTGAATCATAAACTTTGGCACAAACTGGTAGCATTTATGCCAGCTTGAGTGCACACTGTAATTCAAGCGAAATGGAGATGTAGCAAATGCTAAAAAAACACTACTTTTCACTAAAGCTATTACTCACTATTGACACCTTATGGTATATAACTAGACTGTTAATGTATAGAAAACATTCGCGGTGAGTCTCCAAAATAATGCAACCAACCTAAAGCAAAGATTCCCAAGTAAGAAAAAACAGCAGCATTTTTCATCCAGCTGATAAAATATCTGAAATATCTACACATCTTTGTTGAAATGGCAGCCACATGTTACAGCAATCTCACAAATTCTGCTTTGTTTGCCTCAACTTTGAGGCTGCATTAAAAAAGACAGGATATTTTCTAAACAATAACAAAAAAGAAACACTTTGAAAGTCTACAGAGGGGGCACAGTGGCGTGGTGGTTAGAACGTTTGCCTCACAGCAAGAAGACCCTGGCTTCGATTCCCAGGCGAGGGGTCATTCTGTGCGAAGTTTGCATGTTCTTCCCTGCTCTTGCTTGAGTTTAGTACCTGGGTACTCTGGTTTCCTTCCACAGTCCAAAAACATGTAAATGACGTTAATTGGTGATTGGTGTGAATGGTTGTTCGTCTATGTGTGTGGCCCTGCGATGGACCTGTCTAGTATATACCTGTCCCTGTGAGCTCTTAAGCAGACCTCCATGTTTCTGAGTTAGGAAATAGCAGCGGGTATAGAAGATAAATGAATGAATGAATACAATTTTCTGCAGAATGATCTTCCAATAGCATTAGAAATAATGTGTTAAAACAATAATTTTATCAGTTCCAAGAAACTCAACAGCAAAAAATAGACAGAATCACCCTGGTGAAGCATCGTTCTGTTATGGGATTGTTTTTCTCTGAATGGAGCTGGGGTTTAATCGGTGGGCAGGAAATAATTAAGAACTACAAATATTCACATAAAAACACTAAAGCTAAAACACCATAACGATAACGTATTCCTTTAATTCCACATGGAATTTCTTTTCCAAATCTAGCTGAAATCTGTGGGGAACTTAAAGCAGACTGTCCACAGAATAAAGTGAAAAACAATCACGTTACATCATTTACCTCTGGTTTTACATCACAGACCAAGGCTGTAATCTTAAATCGAATAATATAGTAGATTTTTGAATTGTCTTAAGATAGAATGTAAAAACTCTGTCTACATTAAAATATTAGCCAATCAGAAAATGATATTATCACTTCGTTTAGCAACATTATCCACACAATTCTCTGTATGCTTTCTTCTGAAGGAAACACTTGCAGTAATTGAAAAGGGGATGAACCTGATCTCAAGATCAGATTAGAAACTAAACCAATTTTGGTGTTAAACAATTTAACTCGGAGTAAACCCATGCAAGCGCTGGGAAAACATGCAAACAGAAAGACCCCTCGCCCGGAAATCATAGCTGAGACCTTCTTGCTATGTGGCGACTTTTGTTAACCACTACAACTCACCACTCGTGGCTTTATTAACAGATCAGAAGTGCAAAAGTTCTATTAAAGATTTCTGTTGTTGAAGGATGGCTGAAGGTCATCAAAGACAAGTGTAAAGATTTCAGTAATCCATCATTATTAACACGCAATAGTGTGCAATCACAATCCTGTTGTCAATAACGTAATTGTTTTCCATTGTGATAAAATGAATTCTGACAGATCGTCATTCCCTTCATTTAAGAAAAGAGTCGGCAGTGCCAGGGGCGCACTATATATATATATATATATACAACATAAAAAAATAATACAACATACAACATAAAAAAATAATACAAAAAGGTTCAAATCCTTCTGTAAGTCTAGGTTTTTATATCTGTGACTGCTAAAGTACCTTTTGTTCCATCAGTGTGCGACCATGAGATTGTATTTCTATGCTAAAGTTTCTCTTTTCTTTTATAAACAATATTTGTGTAGAAAATGGTTTAAATCTAAATGTATAATAAATAGATTATAATCTATAGATTACACTAAAGTCCTTATTTCAAATGTTACTAATAATTTAATCAACATGTTTTTAGGGGTTCAGAAATGTGTGTACAGAGAGTTCAGAGTTTAGAACAGGCGAAAATAAAACTTAAGCCAAACTGCAAAATAAACTTGAAGCGAATTGAGCCTCCCGTGGAGGACTAACGTCACCCTATAAGCCCCCCAGAGACCCAGCTGCTCATTAGAACACACATCACACAAGCATGCACGTGGCTCTGGGTGTGTTCTACCCCTCATTGGCTACAGCTTATCAACCCCAAACAATCCATGAACAGGAATATTGTCATGGGTTGACTTGATGTCGTTATTAAGTATAGATGATTTAAAACTGGGTCTTTAGGTCTTTAAGTTTGTTTAAATTTAACAATAATAAAAGATACAATGGTCAGTCATAAAAATAGAATAAAACAAAAGTTTAAAATGAGAGATAAAATAAGTAATAATTTAATGAAGAAATTGAAGAAATCAAATCCAATTTAACTTTATCTTATAAAGTCTGTAAAAGTATTTACTTTTTGATTTTATTTGTTTCAGACATAAGTAAAATAATATCTGATTCGTATTATTCCCCGCTGTGACTGATTTAGTATTTAGTAAATCCTTTAACTGCAGCATTTTTGGTGACATCATCGAATTCCACTTTTGCTGTGCAAATTGATTTGATTAGCTAAGATGTAACAGGTACACAGGCGGTCATTTTACACTGAATCACAGTGTGTTTGTCGAACGACCAATAAGAACAGATTAAATCGGGTGAAGTTCTGAATAAACAAAAAAAAATACAAGGTGTGTGTGTTTGTGTGTGTGTGTGTCTACCAATTAAAACAAGCGTACAGAACATGCCTATCTGGTCACACTGTTATTTTCTCAGATGATTTCACGCCGGGATGCTTCCATTCCAAACCAGACGGATTAGTTATATTATAGGGAAAGTGCACTGCGTCTGAAGTCCAACGTCTGTCACAAGAATCTACGTGCAGCTTGCAAAACAGTCTTTTTTAGTAAGAACTGAACTTTAAACTGTAAAATTTGTAACTCAGAAATAAAACAGTGTAATGTAAAAACTGAATTCAGACTTATATCTTTCTAGCCAACACCTCTTGGCGTCTCTCTTTTCTCTTCTCACTTATCTCATACATCCTAACTGTCGTGACTCTGTTTCACTTCTCATTCGTCTCAGCACTTCTCGTTTTTGACGGTACTGTGGCTATTGTTTTTATCCTTCATTCCCTTCACTGTTCTGCTCTCCCATTGCTTAGTCATTCTCCCCAGAATACAAGTACCTCATGATTCTGATGTCCAGGTTTTTTTGCTGTTAACACAGGTTCTCGTCTCACATGGAGGCAGTTACATCCAGATTTGGTGGGTTCCTGGACTAAAGCTGCATCGCCACCTAATCCATGATAACACGATACCGCAGCTGCACTCCTCTCTCTCTCTCTCTCTCTCTCTCTCTTTCGGTCTACTCACTCTTCGCGCTCTTAGTCTTTCTCTGTAGGTTGCTTTGCTCTCACTATATCCCTCCCTCCATCCCTTGCTCCCTCCCCTTCTGGCTCTCGCTGTATGAGTCTACGTACTGTCCTGTTTGCTCAGTTGCTTCTCCCTCCTTCTTTTAGACCCATCCTTTTTCTCTTCCCGTCCTCGCTCGTGTCTTTTCTTACACAGCTGTGTTAGTTAGCTAGCTTGCCGCTTTCTTGTTCCTCAGAATTGCTTCTAAGTCATCTTATGTTATGGACTGATCTATTCCTGAAATCTTTATAGCACCCCCAAACAAACCAACACCTCCTCCCTCCCCAGCCACCTCTCCCCTCCTCTGCTCCCAGATGTCTCTCATAAAGTGTTAACAGAGCATCCCATCTGTGCCCTTCCTCCACCAAGAGCACTTATGTATTCCATGCCATCCAGACACCTTAATGAGATGACAGTCTATATCTACGCCAACAAACAGCATTTCCTCTCTGCTGAAAGTCTTGTTTATTTATTTTTTTACTTTAAATACATCAAACATGAACATGATAAGCTGTGTCTAGATTCAACGCTGCAGATGTGACATGCTTGCCTGAGCTGGCATATATCATGTTATAAGCAAGAACCACATATTACATCTCATTCTTATAAAAAATGAATTCAAATTAGAAATGATTGAAAAAAAAAAAAAAATCAAAAACAGAAGCAAGCATAATAATAATAAAAAAAGGAAGTCTACATCACACTTGTATTATGGCAGTTGTGTGCTTTAATGGCTTAATTCTAAAAAAGTGGTGGAGTACTGGTGACAACACAATACAATGTTTTTAGTCTCCGGTTGGAAACCTACTGATCCTCGCTCATTCTGAAAAATGAAGCATTCTCACTGGTATGTAGAACGTTAGTGCATGTTGCTTAATGAAATTGGGGAAAGTGGATAAGTTGTTGGACTGCCGTTGGGTTGTTGGGTTTGATTGCAGGCACCACCAAGTTACCACTGCTAGGCCCCTAAACAAGGCTTAGTTGTAGAAATGGTCTAAATGTAATTTACTTCAGGATAAGGGCAGCTGAAAATGTAAATTCCAACCCGGATCTTCTCTTACCCATTAAACGTGATCATTAAAATAGATCGCATCAACAACATAAATAAACAAATAAAAAAAACATAAATAGAACCAAACTGCTTTCTTGCTGTTTATCCCACTTATCAAATTGGCTTATAATGTCAGGGAATCGTGAGGGGGGGGGCAAGAATTACAATACAGAATACAGAATACAATTATAAAAAAACAACAGATTTAGACACACCAACAGAAAAAATGTCACAGCACCGACTTATTATCATTTGCAGTATTGAATAATGTTTGTTAAGACAACATTGAAAATCAGCATAAGTTGATGCTGTTTTAATGGAATAGCAAATCTTCCCAAAGCCGCCACCGACAATACACGATCTCCTTTACATTATAGGCCAAGAACATTTCTGCAACACAGTGCGCAGGCCTAGTATTTTAGTGCTCTAAACAATGCTAGCATCTCTTTAAATTTATGTGCCAGTAGAGATGAATATCGTCTCGCAACGTGTAGCTGCCACTTGTAGCTGCCACTTGGGACTGAGACATCAGTCATAGGTTCCAGACCTTGCACCAGGAAAAGGGTACTTATATTACATTTGCAGCATTCGGTATACATTTATTTTATTCATACAAATATGTAATTGGTGCCCTTCAGTGGTAACCGGGGGGTTGTGGAAATCAAACATATCATTTTTCAGTTTATGCCATATAGAGACCAAAAGTCTGTATTAAAATGCTATATATCTTTTATGATCCTCCATGTGCACACCATGTGTAAAAGGTGCAGGCGACTTGGTACAACAAAACATGAAAAACACAGCAGGGACAGAGCTTTCTCTTACAGGTTATGGAACAACCTACAAGCTATGGAACAACAAGGTTCCAACAACCTTCCAATTACTGTCCAGGGCTCACAGTTTTAGTATGTTTTTTAAAGGTGAAGGAGCAAAACTGGAGTGATGATGGATAAAGGATATTTGGATATTTGTATTCCATCATCTACCCACTCTTGGACAGTCACTCAAGTTGGTTGTAGTGTGTTGGTTCAGCGTGTGTGTTACCTTCTGGCTTTCTCTTATAGTTATGCTGTCATAGTTAGTCTTGACTTAATCTTCAACTACACAATGTGTTTAACGCTTTACACTATAACATGCATTACATTACATTTGTTTATTACAATATGCTGTAGTTAACCATAACATGTGCTGTCACCCAAATTACGATGGGTTTTCTTTTGGACTCTGGCCCCTTACAACGTTTCTTTCTATTTACCCTCAGAGAATTTTTCCTTGCCACAATTGCCTCCGGCCTGTTCATTAGTGAGAAACTTTTCACTTTTACTGCAGTTTGTGTAAAGCTGCTTTGAACAAAGTCTGTTGTTGAAAGAGTTATACAAATAAATTGGATTGAAATGTTATTGATCACCATCACCACACCTTAACATTATTTACCTGTAATAGATTGCACCCTAGCTTTTAGTAAAATGTTTGTCTAACTTAGTCTGGGAGGTATTATTACTTTTTTTAGCTGCTTGTTGATAAAGTTGAACCCACAGTTTTCCAACTCCTCAGAGGAAGAAATCTTCTGGTCCTTTTCTTTAGGGGAAGATTCTGCAGCGAGCGCTCGATTAGCTTGTAAAGCTAGAGATTGATCGCGAGTTATGTTTGGGCACGTTTTGGATTCTAGATAAGTCTAGATCCGGTAGTTCAGCCCTTGCGCCTGGACATCTTTATTACATACTAGAAGACAATAGAGCAGCACACGGCTGCGCATGCTCCAGCCCCAGGCCGATGACACACTGCAAATGTGCATCCGTCATTTTATGCTTTTTTTTAGATATATTTTTTTCTTTCTCTTACACATTTTGTTCTTTCACTAGAGTTAATATATAGCATTACTTCCAGGTCGATGATGTCAGGAAATTAAGCTTTCTGCTGTTCAGGCCTTTTAGACGCATGTGAAAGGATTCTCTCTAGACCTCCTTTCAAAGCCACTCGTCTAAAACTGGAAATGCTTTAGTACGTTGAGATTTTGAAGAAAAGCAATAATCCAGTCTCTTGACGTGGGTAAAACTTTTAGTGCATCAGACTTCTGAACGGTACAATTAGAAAGCCAAGACAAAAATCTCCTTCTGACAGTCATGTAACACAAAGAAACACACACGAGCAATAAAAAAAACACTCCAGACACACATATATATATATATATACCAACCCAAAAGTGAATCCCTGTCCAAACTTCTGTATATATTAATGTGGCCACAGAATTAGACTGAGATCCTCTTAAACAATTATAATATTAGTGGTGCAAAAAGCTGAATAGACTTCCATGTTGTTAAAGCTGCACAATAGAAAATGAGAGAGACGAGAAAAAATGGACCTGAGTCCAATTGACTGGCCTTTAATTAACTTTTTTCCATCTGCCTTTCTTATCAGACTAAATTAGGATCTGTCACTCAGATTTTGTGTGTGTGTGTGTTTGTGTGTGAGTGAGTACACAGACTCATGCCTGATTAGCAGATAAGTCCTGCCAGTACCGGGGTGAGTGGGACTGATAAAAAGTGGACGAGTAGCTGTAGATGTCTTAAGGTTTTAGTGTTATTTATCTATGTCATCAGTGAATTTTCACCATCAGCTGACCTGCTTTTTCTTCCTAATTTAACAACACAATAAAATGTTTTTAGTCTCCGGTTGGAAACCTACTGATCCTCGCTCATTCTGAAAAATGAAGCATTCTCACTGGTATGTAGAACGTTAGTGCATGTTGCTTAATGAAATTGGGGAAAGTGGATAAGTTGTTGGACTGCCGTTGGGTTGTTGGGTTTGATTGCAGGCACCACCAAGTTACCACTGCTAGGCCCCTAAACAAGGCTTAGTTGTAGAAATGGTCTAAATGTAATTTACTTCAGGATAAGGGCAGCTGAAAATGTAAATTCCAACCCGGATCTTCTCTTACCCATTAAACGTGATCATTAAAATAGATCGCATCAACAACATAGATAAACAAATAAAAAAAAACATAAATAGAACCAAACTACTTTCTTGCTGTTTATCCCACTTATCAAATCGGCTCATAATGTCAGGGAATCGCTGGGGATGTGGAAGCAAAAGTTTATTTAACCAAATAAAAAGAAAGAAACAACAAACAAAACAAAGGACTAAAGATAAAACATAAAAATTGAAACATCGATATGAGAACAAGGAATGGACAGCACATGAGCGTAAAGGCTAACGTAGATGTTGCAAGAATAATCAGCCCATGACAAACCAGGGAGAATCACAAGAAATGCACATGACGAAGACTACATAAAAACCTCTGGTGGCCTGGTGGGTTACCCTCCCAATACCTTACACACCCAATCGTATTTACCAGCTTTGAACTCTTTATAGAATACTACATAAAATAAATATTTTATCAATTTAAGTTGAGCCACGTGACTTGATAGGCTGAGAAGAAAAGAAGAAGGTAAAAAGTTTATCAGATTTATCTTAGGATGTAAATTAATAATAGTAATGTGTCTAGTGTTTACAATGATTGAGATTGGGGTAAAATTTAATGAAATGAATTAGTATAGTTCAAGGTATATCCAACCTATTTTTGTTTGAGAATTATCCCTATTTCTTTATTTTATTCAATTCAACCACCAGACATCTAAGGAGAAAACACACCACTTCTCTCAGGAAGACAGGTGTCTGCTATGTTGTGTGTTTGGTCCTTAGATGAATGTAAACCTGAGGATGAGAGATCCCAGGCATGAGAGAGCAGGGAAAGGAATACATTGCTCAGTGCATGGTCTATTTCATTTTGTATGATGATAAGAGAGATGGCGTGTGACATACGAGTGAGGGAGGACGGGACGGTGGCACTGTAACAAACCTGCAGGCATCTTGTTGTCCTGCAGGTCATTAACAAAAAATAGACAACTGTAGGAGCTGAAGCTGACATAAGGAGGTGAGAAACAGAAAAAGGACTGAAGAGCGATAGTAAAAGAGACAAAAGAGAGAGAGAGAGAGAGAGAGAGAGAAATAGAAGCAGGTAAAAGAATAGAAGAAGGCAATTATTAAACAAACTGAGTCATGTGGCTCACATTTATATAGATCTCAATATAGATTTCTTTCTCACAGGTATGATGCTTCCTCGGCTGACAGAATTAGTTTCCTCTAACTATATACTGTATATTGGTGCTGAAATAGCAGTATGCTTTAAAGTAATGTAAAGTAGATCCTTAAAAAGCTTTTAAAACAAAAGACTATTTGAACTTTAGTCCTGGGCTCCATGACAGTGTTGCAATTTGGATACAATGTCCTGAAAATTATGATGACAAGAAAAAGAAAAGTTAACAGTGACTTTTCTGTTGTGGGTTCAATGACGGCCAAAGACAAGTTAAGGTATAAAGTTATTTAAACTGATCTAATTACCTGCAACACAATATGATTTTAAATTGCCCATAGGTGTGAGTGTGTGTGTGTGTGTGTGTCTGGGTGTGTGGTTGTTTGTCTTTGTGAGGCCCTGCGATAGACTGGCTATCTGTCCAGGGTGTATCCCTGCCTCTCGCCCTATGTGTGCTGGGATAGGCTCCAGCAGACCCCCGTGACTCGGGAATAAGCGGGTATAGAAAATGAATGAATAAATGAATGATGCCAAACACACTTGATAAAAATTGTAATTGAATAAATTATTAAAGCAGTACCATAGGAAGTTTAAAAATATAGTTTGTAATAATAAGAATAATAATAATGCATCAAATAATAATGACAACGCACTGGATGCGTCAACTTATCATCTAATTCTCCCACAAGACATCTACCAATGGTTTTGAGCAACACCTCTAAGGAAAACAGCACAGTTATTTCTACTTTGTCAGAGACGTTGACAAAGAAATGTGGCTAAACTCTATCAGAAAACAGGCACAGGAGTTTAATCAGGAGCTATAAATGCCTACAATACCACCAGCAGAAGATTCACAGTTCAAAGAACGTTACATCACAGGCGGGCGATGTCATTGACAAGAAAGTTATATAGGAAGTTAATGCCTTATAAATTGTGGTACGGCTTAGGTAAGATCCTTGAACCCCTCCGAAGATAGAGGTGACAAGGCAGCAACAGCACTTGGAAAGAAAACAGTCTGAGACAGTCGAGCTCCCAAGAAGCTTCAGAGAAGAGGCCCTGACACCAAATCCTTGGTGCCAAAACAGAGAAAAAAATCTTAACTAAACTTTTGTGGTGTCTGGTGGAGGAAAGGAGAAAACAAATTGCCTATCATAACAATGGTGTGAGGTAATAACTCTGTTAAGTGAATAGGGAAAGGGTGGCCTAGTGGTTAAAGTGTTGGACTGTTACCAGAAAGACAGGGGTTCGATTCCCAGCACCACCAATTGCTCAGTTGAATAAGGGTGTCTGCCAAATGCTGTAAATGTAAATAGAAGAGAAAAGGATAGAACTAAGTACTGAGCCTTTTGGGACGCCTGGGGTACCTGGAGAGGTGGTTCCAAATGTTTCAATTCAGCGTCCTGTTCCTTCGTTAACCAGGGTTACATCTGGGGAAGGTTCTCGTAGCTGAACAGATTGTTTTAAATGTAACACATTGGTAGCATGTAACCTAAGCATGTATGTAATTTTCCAGTCAGATAAATGTTCTGCACACAATATTAATAAAGTTAATATTAATAAAGTTAATATTTCTTTATTATTTATATGTACGTATTTACATGAAAAGTGCAAATATGAAGAGAAATCTAAATGGTGTCTGAATGCGTCCATGTCTACAGCTCGCTAGACGGGTGTGATTTATCACGTAAATGTGTGATATGAATAAATTATATACATGCTGTGACACAGAAACTTAAATTTCTTAAATAAAAGAGTTGTAAGCAAGATGATATATTAAATCATATATGTAATATAATATATAACATGCCCTGCGATGGACTGGTGACCTGTCAAGGGTTTACCCCCCAAAATCTGTACATTCTCTAGTAAATGAATATAGTAAAAATAACTAAAATATCTAAATAGTTACTCAAGTAAGATTAAAGTCCCTGATGTAAAAACTAGTGAAGTCACAAGTTAATAGTTTTTTCTGATCTGATTAATTTGCTGAGTTTTCACATCTCGTCTACTCCAAAGTATCTCTAATCTGATCTGATGTATATGACGTATTTAGATAAAAAATAAATATAAAAATAAATAAATATAAAAATAAATAAATAAATGATGTGCTGATTTTGTCTGGATGTTTGCCTGTCTTTAAGATTTATAAATGTTTCTTAGTAACAGAGTAATGACGCAAATCAAAGTTTTTTTGTTTTTTTTTAACTACAAAAAACGTAATATACTTGTATATTAAGTGGCGCAGTGGTGTGGTGGTTAACACGGTCGTCTCACAGAGTTTCATGTTCTTCCCTTACTTGCATGGCTTTCCTCCAACAGTCCAAAAACATGTACAATATGTTGAATAGTGACTATAAAATGCCCATAGGAGTGTGTGGTTTTTTTTGTTTATGTGTGGCTCTGCGATGGACTGGCGATCTGTCCAGGGTGTACCCCTGCCTCTCGCCCTATGTGTGCTGGGATAGGCTTCAGCGAGTTGCTACTGCACCAATTCACACAAAAAAAAGTGGCTACCATTTGTCCACTGTCTCCTCCCTATTCTTGTTTACCTCCGATTTCCATTATCCCTCCAAAACCCTTACCTTCTAAAAAACAAAGGTAAACAAAAAGCAAATGCACACAAGCTTTACTTTTAATTTGGCAAATGGCAATAGAGGAAACCTGCTGAATGTAGATGGGGCCATGCTGACTTAATGGATCCACGGCACATGTTTAATTCACAAGACAGCATAAAAAGGGAAAAAGATGAAAGAGAAAGCTGTGCAGACAGATAATAGGAGTGAAGAAAAAATTGAGAGTTGGCGCGGTGGCGTAGTGATTAGCAATGTGCCTCACAAGGCAGATTCCGCGTCCGGAGATCAGGCCGCCGAGGATCCTGTCCGAAAGCAAAGTGGGGTGGGGCCATGTTTGCGCAACACCAGGCACAGACCTTGTTGTTTTTTGTCCTTAATTAAGGGGCATTTTGTTATGGGGGTGTGGTGGGGGTGGGGGGTGGCTTGTCCTTCCAGCCACAGTTTTTGAATTCAGAAGTTCTTTCATTCATTTAATAGAAAAAATCAATAGAAATAAAAAGAAGGCACACTCAGAGATATACGCCACCGTGTGTTCTACAGTGCTCTTTTTTTTGTGACAGCATGACCCAAACTTCCCAGGGCAGTTTCAGTGGGGCAGAAAATGTGTCCAGTCTTGTTAGGAAGTGGGAGATTCGGTCGTGTGTTTTGGTGGGTACGAACTCAATGTTTATAGCTTATGAACACTTTCTCATTTAAGCCACTTTCACACAGTATACAATAATTAAGCTGTAATAATACAATTTCATCGCCTTTGCACACAACATATATTAACACCATTTTTACTTTTACTAAAGGATCAACCGTAAAACTCCCGTATTATAATGAATAGCTGTTTAAGGTAATTTACATAATGTCTGTAACAGTGACTCTGGTCAACATTTTTGCAGCAATCATCAGTGACATGGCTATAAGGTCAATAATTAAAGCTTCAAGCCTGTTGACACTGTAAGCTGTCTCCGAGTTACCATGGCTACTACATGCTTTGATTTCATGTCCACCTTGTTTGTTTAAACTAATATTGTACAATAATCAATGTGCTTGATTGATAGGTTTCCTCCACATTCGCTTGATTCCACTCTTTCTTTCTCTCTCTCTCTCTCTCTCTCTTTCTCTCTCTCTCTCTCTCTCTCTCTTTCTCTCTCTCTCTTATACACACACACCAGTTTTGTAGCTTTACGGCACAGTCATTATAACATGCTTACATTATACGAAATACTGGTGGTCAGAGGTAACTGTACATCCAGCATTAGCAGTGCTATCACCATGACAACATGAATACGTCAATCAGTTTTCATTAGTACTATAATAACATTCTTCTGCTTATTTTTTCATTGTCTCTCTCTCTCTCTCTCTCTCAGTTTTCCTTTTCTGTCTATGCTATCGTTTTTTAAACTGCCACAAAGACAACATACAAGCATAGATAGACACCCAAAAAGCAGAATTCTAACTGTTGGCAGGCTGCTGTCCGGTTCTATGTTGATCACTGCTTTAACAGTATATGCATTCCACATGACTCGACTTCCTCTATTTCACTAGTTTTTATTTTATTACCTAGTTTCTGTTTATTTAAGATACAGTTCAGGTTCAGGAATCAAACTCCGAACCCCAGATGTGGAACCGTATCATGCTGCCTGATAAGGGCGTCTGCCAAATGACTTTAAATGTAATGTAAATGTTATAATGCCATCTGGCCGAGGTCTAAGAGAAGCTAAAAAAATCCTGTACCATCGGTTGTTTTTGCCACTAATGTCATTTGGTAAATATTTGTTTATCTTTTCATCTCTCCTTGCACATTCTAGTAACGATGAACTTGAAAATAGTTTATATTTAGACAACAGTTTATTTACAGAATTGAATTGCTCTAATATAGAGTTTAAAAACGATATTTACACAAAAGTAATGGAACAGCTGACCATCAAATTTGTGTTTTCTCAACTTTATATTCCAGATTGTAGTTTCATTCTTACACCTTATAATCCCTTATTCCTTTCATACTTTTGCAAATAAGATTGAATTTTGAACCTTGGTTAGGATTTCCCTTTCAGCCACAATAACATTTACATCATGTGCAAATGTTTGTTGAGGAGGGCTGGTGTTGATTTTTTTCTTATCCCTAGTTATTGGCATTTTCAGGGCTGCATGGAGGATGCTTAAGTGCTTTCACATAAACCTCAACACATTCTGCTCATTTAAGCTAAGTAGCTTTTTGCACAAAATAATTTTTAGACAACGTGGAACAAGTTGTGTTTGAGCATCTATGCTTTAGTGAAGAAATAAACAGGGATACAAAGACATTCCATCCACCTGTTTGGTAACAAATTGTGGCATCAGTTTGAGGGTGAGAATGTGGGTGTGTCCACAAACTTTGGCACCATTATATCGTGTGCACATCCTGTCCACTAAATCAGTAAATCTTTTATCTGCATTCTCCAAAATATCATATAAGATAAGACCAAAGCTTTCCATACATTAAAAAACTTAATTTCTAATTAGAAAACTTTTACAGCATTTATACAAAGCGACTTACATTTATCTCTTTTATACAACAGAGCAAGTGTGTATTGAGGCCTTGCTCAGAAGCCCAGCAGTGACAACTTGGTGGTATTGGTAATTAAACCCTGATCTTCCAATTAGCCTTTCAACAATCTAACCACTGAACTACCGCTCCGTGCGCTCTAGGATCTAGGACCATTTTAGATGCCCAAGACGTTAGATCCCTCACAACATGGCTTTTATTTAATCATTTGTTAAAACATTTGTTAGCATTTCAGCATTTGAGTTCTGCCTTTTGCATGTTCTTCACCATGTTGATGGTGCCAGTTGGGCTTTCAATTAAGATCATGCGAAATTGTGTCTGAATGAGTGTGTGAATGTGTGGTGCTTCGTAATAAACTGATGTTCCACCAGGATGTAATTTTCATCACTGAGCTTGGAGTTTCCAGGATAGTCTTCAGCCTAAGCAGAATGCATCCAAGAATAGATTGTTTTTTTAGGGAAGATGAATGGATACACAGTATATTGCTTATTGACAAATTTATTTTATATTATGACACCTGAAGTTCTAAGCTGATCAAAGTTTAATAATAACCTCCACACCTTAAAAGAAAGTTTTGTCCTTAATCAGCTCATTCAGTCACACAATAATTAGTAAAAGATACATTTTTAATTAATTATAGATTAATGTTTAAAGATCTCAGAGATTTCACACACATGAACATTGTCATGCTAGAATAAATTGGTGGGCTGGTATGGTGTCCAGAAACATAGAAACATCCGTATTGTGTGTATGTGTATAACTGGTAACATGTATAAGGTTTCCACCATACAAGGTTCATTTTTCATGCAAATCCACTGGTTATTGATTCTTTTCATGCTTATGTTAATTGTGGTAAAACATTAGATGGCTACTAATCAGAAGGTAGAGTTTAAATCCTAGAGCTGCCATAGGCAAAAACATTACCCTTGAGCAAGAACATTAACCTCCAGCTGCTCTGTGAATAAAATGAGATATATGTAAATATCAGAAATATGTGGTAAAGGTCACAGTTGTGTAAAAAATAAAAACAACTAAACAAGATAACAAAGAAAAATAAGCTAACAAATATGCCATTTTAAGGTAAAATATCATATATAATGGCGGCGCGGTGGCGCAGTGGTTAGCACCGTCGCCTCACAACAAGAAGGTCCT
>JAOTQW010073328.1:0-12938 GCA_026260075.1 Sisor rabdophorus
TGTGTCTGTGGCCCTGCGATGGATTGGAGACCTGTCCAGGGTGTACCCCCTGCCTTTCACCCTATGTGTGCTGGATTCCCGTGACCCTGGATCCGGGAATAAGTGGGTAAAGAAGATGAATGAATGAATGAACATGCATCTCTTCTGACACTGTTAAAAAGCTATATAAGTAAAGTTACATCTCAAACTTAAATACGGATCATTGAGTCTTTCCACTAACTTAACTCAAAAGCCTGTAAGGACAACCATTCTGTGATCTAAAAATATAAAAATTTAATAAAGGAATCCATTACAAAAGAACCTGTAGCTACGTCTATATGCTTAATTTACATTCAAGGAGCCACTTAACCCACGCAGGCTAGCAGGGTTTCACACACAAAGTCCAAACTGTGATTCGGCAAACGTGTTACCATGTTAATTTCTGTCTCACAGTGCGATGTTAGACTTTCATTGAGTACAACAAAAAAAGGTACAACAAGTAGGCGGTAAGCACTCTATGCTAAACGTACCTATTTACAAAAGCAATAAAATAGCTGTATTTTGATAGAAGGATTTTCGAGCCTGTTGCTCCCAAAGCTCAAAAGGACACCATTCTGCATGCACCTAATTTCATGGCTGGTTGCCAAATGATTTGCCTCCATGATACACTGACATGATTGGATTAGCCGGCATGTATATCCAGAATCCCTGGGAATAGCTGTTAAAAAAAAACATCTTAAGCTATAGTAGCAGATGGTCATGAGCCATAGACACCTAAGCGGCATTAAAACAGTCTAGCTGCAAATAGTATGGTAGATGGCAAAAGTTTAACTCTGTTACTAAATGATTCCCTATTGAACCGTTTAAAATAAAACACTTAATTAAATGTAGCCATGCCTTTAATGAGGCTCTAATGGTGCCTTTTTAAATAAAAGCTATACAGAGATCTTATGAAAATACTTTTTTTTGTTTATCCTATTAAACATTTACATTTCTGTCATTTGGCAGAATCTCTCATGCAAAGCAACCTGCATTAATTGCATTTTGATCCAGCATGGTGGTGCTGAAACATGCATCTGGCAACACATTGTGTTTATATGTTGTAGAACGCTCTAGGACACATGATGAATCAAACCAAATGTTGTTGCTTTCGTGCAAAATGATGAATAATTTTCCTGGTAAGTTGTTTCCTTTTTCGCAGTTTCCCGTCTACCTATTTTTATGTGCTATTAATTTTTTCTTTGACAAAAACCTGATTTCAGCATCTCCTTTGCTGAAAGTAAAGTAAAGATGTGCTTTATTAGAATGCACTGTGGAAGTTTTTATATGAACTATTTACCAAACATTTGGATTCCGAGTGACGCCCGTGCTGAGCATCTGTTTGAGCTGTTTTTCGTGAAGAGTTGGCCACAATGTGTGTTCATTTTAGCGTTGCCTTTTAGACTGCGAAGCCGTAGGAAGAGACTCTATCCATCTGGCTTTTTAGACTGCTGCTCAATGTAACACTTTTTTTAGCCATTACCATGAGATTTACCAAATGATTTGTCTAAAAATTGGAATTGACAACAAAACATGAAAGAAAATGATATATTATATAGTATAAGATAAAAACACTAAAAATTAAAAACTCCCAAATAGGTTTCTAATCCAAAAGAATGTTTTAGTTTTTATTGATGCTTTATTTTGAGGTCTTGGTTGGTAACCAATACACTGCTTTATCTTTAGATATTTGTTAAAATATTGTGCATTAACCTTTTTAAATTATGATGAATAATTATTAATTATTAATAATTGATTGCTTCAGTCTGAAAATTATAATGGCTTGCCTACATGCCTGTCAACATAATTATGTTTAAACATCTGCGCATTCTGTTCACTCAGACAGGATACAACATCAGCACATTTACTTACTGTCGTAAACAGGCTGGATTGAAACAAAGCCAATAATTCATATTAGTATTCAGTTTTTATACAGGAGATAAGGTCTGAAAGATGATGTCATGGTTACAGTATTTCTTTCAGGAATATGGTGTGTTTTTCATAGCTTATATAGTTAAGGTACAAATTAGTTTAACTACAAAGGCAGTGTGTAATCATTTTTTTATGTTTGGTATTTTAGTACTGTTACCAACTCTACTACCTGTTTCTTTGTCACATGAATGACACATAGTGTAGTAGTGTTGTTTCTGGTCATCTATTCTGTGTACATTCATGAGTTCATAATGTATGGCTTTGGACAGCGATTTGCAACTGAGATTGAAAAAGGGTTTCAGTTTTATCAGGCTACAGTCTATTTGTCTGTCTGTCTATATATTATTTATACATGGTTTAAATTATTACTGTGGCCTGTTTGTTTTTTTCTGTTACAGTATTACACAGTAAATACTATAATTTCTCTGTACATACTTAATGTGTAGCAACATTAAAAGTATTATGAATCTTAAACTAAGAAGATAAACAGTGGCATTTTAGACTCAACAATTTATCAAAGGGTTATATATCAGCTAAGATTGAGGTGAAAGAAAAAGGGAATGCGTGATTTGAGAGCAAAGAAAAACACGACCTCCAACAGTAATTACACACACGGCCATTACTCTTTCTAAGCTTGGCTGTAGGTCTGCAGCGCTGGGACTCATCTAGTTTACAGTCCCATATCTTTTGTCTCTCTCTCTCTCTCTCTCGCTCGCACGTGTGCAGTCATTCTGTAATTTTTTTTATATTATTATATATTTTTACTATTTATTTACTTTTTTCTTTAAATACAGCTTAGGATTTTTTCCTAACAAAAAGTATACAGATATGAACCTATCAATCGAATAACTATTCAGTGCATGTTTAAATAGAACTGATACCAATGTGACACTCTGGAACTGGTGAGTGATGGAACTCATATCGACCATTAAGTAACTAAGGCACGATGGCAGCTAAATGATACCGGAGAGAGCAGAACATTCTATGCATGGGTTTTATTTTTTTTTATCCCTACCCACAGCTTAAGGTGACCCAAGGGGTGCACAGCGTCTCTAGAAGAGTATCATCAAAACAGCAGGTGTGTTGGGAAAGCTGTCATAAGCGCGACACTTTCTCTCCATTACCCTGAAAGGCTATCAAATGAAAGAGCAATGGAACCGTTTGAAACATGACAAGACACTGAAGCTCCAGCAGATATTTTAGGATTCCTAAAATAAAACAAACAGTGTTCGCACCTGTGTGGGTTTACTTCCGGTTTTCCTCCCACAGTCTAAAAACATTTACATTAGGTGGATTGGTGACACTAAATTGCCCATGTGAGTGAGTGTGTGTGGTTGTTTGTCAATGTGTGGCCCCGCCATGGATTGACGACCTGTCCAGGGTGTACTGGTATAGGCTCCAGCAGACCTCCATGATCCTGAGTTAAGGAATAAGCAGGTGCAGAAGATAAATGAATGAATGATGTCTTTGTTTTTAAGCTCTAACTTATGGTAGTAGGATACTGCCACAGTAATCCACAGATATTATAATTAGGGCTGGTAATTCAACTCTGTAAATGGATTAAATAATCATGTATAAAAGGAATTATGAGATAACATCTTGAATGCATTTAACGCACCCAGCCTTGCCATGGGCTTGTGCCAAATGACCTCATTGCAGTCTGGCAAGATGCATTTCAAGAGCCGGAAGTTATTTTTCTAGCAATCCCTAGCAGATACTATACTTAAATAGGTACTGCGTTTTGTTTTGTATTTCCTAACTGTCAAAAAAAATGAATTTGGAAATATTGCATCTGCTATTTTGATATATTCAGGTGACACACAATGTCACATCAGTGCAAATTTAAATTACGCTGTTTGAGCAGCTTTAAAATGGGAAAAGCATGATCGGACTCTTATACGGATATTAACTTCTCCATTTGAAATTCATTTCAGACGCCTCGTTTCCAAAGACGCTTGCTCTTTCCGTCCATCTCACTGAAATGACTTGTGACACATCGGAATGGGTTTCTTACAGCCCGTTGTCACGTAATGCATTTTTAAGTAACAGGTGGGTCACATCTAAGATTTATCTGGTAAAGCTTAAAAAAAATCGTTTAAAAAATTTGATCCCATGATTAGCAAGCTGTTTATTGCCCAGAAATATAATTGAGAGTATTCTATATAAAAGGCGGCGGGGTGGCGTAGTGCTTATCATGGTCGCCTTACAGTAAGAATTCCTGAGTTTGAGTCCCGGGCTAGGGGTCTTTGAGGAGGTGCGGAGTTTGCATTTTCTTCAGGCGCTTGTGTGGGTTTCCTCCGTGTACTCTGGTTTCCTCCCACAGTCCACAAACATGTGCATTAGGTTGATTGGTGACTCCAAATTGCCCATGGTTGTGTATGTGAGTGCGTGTGGCCCTGCGATGGACTGGCGACCTGTCTAGGAAGTACCCCTGCCTCTCGCCCTATGTGTGCTGGGATACGCTCCAGCAGACCCCTGTGACTCAGAGTTCGGAAATAAGCGGGTATAGAAAATGAATGAATGAATAATATTCTATATAAGAACTTTTGCTTACATTTTACTGAAGAATCCTGTTTAGAGCCTAAACATGACATACACCTACAGTATGCAGTAATAATTTTAGTAAATATCTGTGGTAGGCTGACTTCTCTACAGTATTGTCATAATTATTTCTTATTCTTTAAACTGATTTAGTTTACTTTCACACCATTGCCTATGATTAGGTTAAACTGGAATATACGCTTATTCCCTAACTCAGGGTCACAGGGGTCCGTTGAATCCTATCCCAGTGCACATAGAGCGAGAGGCAGGGGTACACCCTGGACAGGTCACCAGTCCATCACAGGGTCATATATAGACAAACAACCATACACTCACATTTACTCCTATAGGCATTTTAGAGTAACCAATAAACCCAATGTACATGTTTTTGGACTGTGGGAAGAAAGAGTACCTGGAGGAAACCCACACAAGCACAGGAAAAACATGCAAACCACGCACAGAAAGACCCCACACCCTTCTTGTTTGGAGGCGATGCTAACCACTATACAAACGCGCCGCCATTGCAAACATTTTCGCCATATAGGGAGGTCCAACATATAGATGAACAAACACTTGTTTTTGGACTGTTGAGGAAACAGGAGTACCCGGAGTAAACCCACGCAAGCGTGGGGAGAACATGCAAACTCTTGCAAAAAAAACTGCTTGTCCAGGAATCAAACCCGGTACCTACTTGTTGTAAAGCAACCGTGCTAACTTCTACGTCATTACACTGCTTTCTACAGTATATTTACATATGGATTTTCACGCTTCTGGATTCTTCAGAATTTACTCCATTGTATTTACATCATTAAAAGTCTCAAAAGCTGCAGCACCTCAAACTTTATTCCAAAGAAAAGCTGAGCGTTTAAAGCGCCGACCCCGATTTCACACTCCAGAGCTCCCACCGAAATTTATTAGCTTGTATAAAGACTCGACGATGTCTTTGGTACAATGAAAAATGTCAGCAAAAAAACAAAAAAACAAACAAACAAAAAAACACAGATTTAAAATTTGTGCTATGGACCAAGGGGTAAGAAAAAGCAGTGACTCAACAAATGCATGATGGTGAGCTGGTGATTACACTCATTAAATGACAACCATAAAGCCTGAGGCACAGTGGTTGAATTGAAATGATTTCATTTGCTTCAATTGTACGTCATAACAGCCTCCAATCACCTGTATTGCACTGCAAAACAAGTCTGTTGATTTTTTTGGTTTACAAATAATTGTAATCCCAAGCACAGCCTAAGGTTTCCTTAATCAAAAGAGATGCCTTTTAAACTGTTGAAGGTACGTAGATGTACTCCAGCCTGGTCAATTGAACCTTGAGAAACCTTAAAAAACATTAAAGGGGATACCTTTTAAACTGTTAAAGGTACGTAGATGTACCCCAGCCTGGTCAACTGAACCTTGAGAAACCTTAAAAAACATTGAGGAAGGTTCGAGGCAAAGTCAGCCTGTACTACATCCTCACACACATCCTGATTGCTCTGGCTATAAATACCTCTACTTAATAAACTGGAAGACATTTCTATGTACACTAGCAGAACTCTACTCTAGTGTGGGATCATGTGGAAATACCTGTTATCTCAGTTGACTGGTATCCTAGGATTTCAACTGATGATTTTTCATTCAACAGGCTAACATATAAACCACCAACCCACTCCAGACTTATTTAGCATGTAAGCACAATAAATATATCAACATACAAAAGAAGTAGAAAATATTATGTGTCCAGGTGCTATAAAATACTCATTATTAATATTAAAATCCTGACATAGACAACATGGACAATAAAGTATGAATGAAAACCTGGACAATAAAGTGCTTGATTGTCCAAGTTTTCTTGAATGAACTTTACAATACATTACAGCAAAGGTTATTCTTTGACGCACATTTCAAGTACGTCCTTTGCCTGACTGAGTGTTAAATGAAATGAGAAAAAAATGGTCTAAGCGCTCCCCTCACTAAACCTCTCGCTGGAAAATGTAAGCTGAAAATATTACGGGTAATAAAATCTTCCCCGATTACGTTGTAAAAAATATATAGCCTCATTATTTTAGGACTCATTATGGACGTGCTATTAATATTTAACTAATTCAGGCACATACGCTGTGTTCTATTCATTAGCTGTTACATTTTTGTGCAAAAGCCCATCTTTTTTTTATGCACAACAACTCTTTTGTGATAAAAACGTACCTTCGATAAACACACCCGCACCCCCTACCCAGTCACAATAGGCTACTTTACATGCTGTTTTGCTCTTTTCTTCTCCCACAGGTTGCTTTTTTAAATCATCAAAACCATCTCACCGCCTTATAATTAATGTGTTGTCTAATTTCTGATAGATTAAAGGCATCACAATTAAAAGCAGCTGAGTATGGCGGAGGAAACAGAAAGATGGGGATTGTATTTGTCTGAAAGGAAAGCCAAAGGTGAGGCTACAAACATGAAAACCCAAATGCAATTTATATAATAAACATTTTGGCATTTCAGTGAAATCAAACACGATTAAAAAAAGGATCGTAAACCTATGAATAACTTTTGTCGACCTTAGACTGTAACATCAACGGATGGCAAAAAAGCTTGCCTACGAATGTTGGATTTACAGCACAAAAAAGAGCAGTCTAATATCACAGAGAGGAAACTGAAAAAGCCTTAAAGATAAAGATTTTTATACCCTCTTTTAAATATGTTGAACACACACACCTGTCAAAATCTCGGATCCTTTAATTCATATTAAATTCAGTGGCTAATTTTTTCTCTCAGACATTTCAAGCCTTCTTTAGACATAACTTTCATATAAGTATTAACTGGTGGATTAAATCCTATCCCAATTGAGTAGAGTCTAGAGTATTGATTCATGGCCTTCGGCAGTTGATGGTTGACTGTATGTGGGAAAAAAAGAGTATTTAAAGTCTTTTCTGGCATCTTAGGAGAAAAAACAGGTGATCCTGCCAGCACCTCTGCAATGCTGCAAGGGGTTTTAAGTAAAGTAAAAGTAGATTTTGATGTGAACCCAGATACAGTTTTAAAAACAACAGTTAGACATGGTATTATGATTAAAGAAAATGGATGATTGCAATCGTATAGTTAGCCAGAAAGGAAAGAAATTTACATTAGATAATCTAATGTCTGTGTCTAAAGACAAAGAAATACTCATTTGTGGATTTATATAATCATATATTAGCATCATGTAGAAGATCGTGCAGGTCAATATTCAAATGGGAAGATAATTTGATTTTTTGTGTTGTGTGGGTGACTCAAACTCTTGGCAATCCCTGTTCCAGGCAGGAGTTGACTAATACGTTCTGCTCCTTGGGAGTTGCTAAGCATGATTATGAGTTTCTATATTCTTTCTGCCAGATCAACGTATTTGTTGCTCACTCAATATTTGTAGTGCTTCATTCTTAGTGGACAGAGGGTATATAAGAAAGGTCATGATCTTGGTAATTGGTGTTTAGGATAGCCAATTCAGACAGTGGCATCAATGTTTAAGCTTAAAGGAGAAATCCATAGCATCTGAACAAGACTGGAATGAGAATTGGTCAGTTTTATGGACTAACCTGTGGTTGACATAACTACACTGCATTAAGTTCTTTGTCCAAGCATTTTACCATATTCTTACTTTCAGGGGTTTGGTGGAACCACCAAACTTCCCACTGGGTTATAAAAAGGGCCCTGAAACACGTCAGAGCTGCCGGAAAGCTCTGGGGAAAGAGAGATACTGTTAGCGAGAGAGTAATCTTTGCTGCTACTGCTGCAGAGCCAGAATTTTAAAGCAGACTATATTTTACTAAAGCAGGAGAGACGCTAAGCCCAACAAAAGGGTGAGATCTAAAAGAGTGTATAGGATCTGAAGTTGCAAATAAACCTTTGCATGCAGCTAAGGTTTCTAAAGCAATTTAATAAAATTTGCAAAAGCCCAACATTTAACTGGTGTCAGAGACCAACACCATGCTGGAGTTAACCATGCTCTGGAAATAGACTTTAGGCAGAAACAAAAGAGCAACGTTAACATTAAATGCAAATGCTAGGATGTCATTCATGTGAAGGCTAGTAGTTAATAAAATGAGGAAGTGAATATAAGGATTAATTATAAAAATAATTAAGCTTATAACTAAAAAGGAGCTGATAGACAAATTTATTCACAATAATTACAATTTATACCACCAATTCATTCATTAAACAGTTCGGGGGAGGGGGGATAAGCAATGAGTACCATTTACATTTACACCAGAATTTAGAGCAACTTACATTTCTTTCACGTTCAAACTTAGCAATTAGAGGTTAAGGGTCTCTCTCAGGGGCCCAGCAGTGATAACTTGGTGGTGCTGGGAGTTAAACCAACAATCTTTTAGCTAGCAGTTCCCATGTTATTTCTATGGTTCATTTCAAAACTCACAATGTATTTCAGCCATTTCCATCACTCATTCTAGTAATTTCTAAGCCTTTTTAATGTGTCACTATGAATAAAGCTACCAATCAACAATGTACCGCCAGGAATGGAACAAATAAAGTCTACACTATTCAGTAATTGTACAGTTTTTTTCTTTTACCCGCCCACACACACACACACACCTGTGGAGCATAAAAATAATACATCACTGCATGTGTGTGTTAGCTTTGTGGGCTTTAACTTAGACATGTACAGCAAAACAGCTGTAGCCTAGAAATCCATAATGGCAACATTGTTTTGAAGCTAATCTTAGAACACACACAATATCATAGCCAAATCTGCATTAAAACTTGAACCTTTTTATTTTTTCTTAGCAATTATATCCATTTTTATTTGATTCTGTAAAGTCTGACATATCTTCTAGCATATAGTTTTAAAAAAAACAATGAAATTGTTGTAGTTTGTGCTCTATACTTGGAAACCTCGACATCGGTGTCCGCAGAGCTAGACAGAGAATAATTTAGACTATTGTCAATGTGTTGGTCTCTAGAGTAAAAGTTATTCTTGCACATTAATCAGTAACAAACACTGTAGCTGCAAACACAAAGTCCCACAGCACATACACCCAAGTAGAAAATATCTGTTTCCAAATGTTTTTAAAATAAATGAAAAAAAACAAATCTCAGCATAATTTAACTATGGAAACTTAATTCTAAGAAACACAGCAGTTTAAGAAAAAAATGGAACAATCACCTATCAAGCCTATTAAAGAATATTTCAAAGAGGAGATTTGTGGTAATGTTTTAGACACCGGATAAAACAATTGGTAAGAAATATGTCAAAAAAGAGTTATTTTAGCAGCTGCTTGAAGAAGATGTGAAGAAAAAACATATTATATTTCAACATATTTTCTGTTTTTTACCCAATGATTAGTTTCTTTCTTCTTTCATCTCCAGAACACATTTCTGCAAGGCTCCAGCTTTGACCTTTCCATAACTCTTGTCTGGCAGGTTCTAGCCTAAATGTCATTTTATCTTCACTTCAAACAGTTGGATTGGTTCAAATTTGAATCTCCTCTCATTGGCATCATTCGTATACTCGCTGTGAGAAAGCTGGAGCTAAACCCTCTCACACGGTCACTTTCAAACCGAATGGTTGGTTCTGGGATTGAAAAGTTTACACTCATTAGCAGTAGTGATTTAAAGTTACCAAGTGATTCTTTATAATGGACCTGTTATTTTGACAAATATCCGGGTCATTCCAGTGTTTTAGAAGGTTTTTTAAGTAGACTATATAAACAATTTCTATTCTTGCGTAATCATTGCAGCTCTGAAAGTGCATTAGCTTAATTTCAGTTTGTGCACATACAGAGAGGCCTAGATTGGATTATCTCACCTACCATTTTTATTTCACACTCCCATGTACACTCCATTGTACAAGAATAGATGCAGAGTACATTCTAATATTTTTACATGCTGTGCTGTCTGTATTTTTATGAGAGTTCATGGCTTGAAATAAACAACATAAAATGAAATAAAAATTTGAGGTTAAGGGCCTGCTCAGGAGCCTACAGTGGTGGCTTGGTGGGGCTGGAAATCGAACCCTGGTCTTTCTGGTATTAGTCCAACAGTTTATCGCCGAGGCCACCACTTCCCCTATATACATCAGTGATGGTCAATTTTCTCATTGTTCTTCTATAAGTCAGTTATAAAATATATGGTATACAAAATATTCTTGAAAGAACTGTCAATGGTTGTCATTCCATTGCCATACATTTTTCTTTCTTCAAACAGATCTATTATTATGTCGGCTGAGAACATTGTTGGAACTGCTATGTGTTACCTTGATTATTGGTTCCAACAACACAAAACCTAATCTTATAGACTTTTTTTAGGTTTCTCTCATTTTGTTAGGTGGGTGTTTAACCATAGAAAGCATAAATAAAATCTGGCCAGTAAGCTGTAGCTTCCTACTCACTAAAGAATTGCAAAACATGATGATTTCTATCTAATGCAATCCATCTGAAATGATTTATGATGGTTTGTGGTAGCTATCTTTTATGGGGTGTAATACAGTTAATAAGGTTTTTTCATAATTGTTCTTTTCATTTTTATGATACAGTTCTTTTTTTAAGCAAAGCAGAAGAAATGTGTTAGAAAGAGTGCTGTTCTATCTTATATACTAAGGTTACAGATAAGAGCTTACTGTATATGTGTTACAAGCCGTAGAATTGAAACACAAAATTATTAGAACCAAACCGACCAGTTTATTGATAATGTGAAGACACAAACAAAATGGGTGGGTTTTAGCCTACTGAGATTTCTTTTATAGAACAAAGAAATCTGTAACCTCAAGGAATGATATTATCCAGAGTGGTGGAGATCTCAGGAGTTATTGGGACAGAGAAAGAAAAGAAGAAAACAATAGAAGAATGCTGGAAAAGAGCAAAGGAGAAGTAGGGACTCTTTTGTGAAAAGGTGTGTATGTGTATGTGCATGCAAAAGTGAGTCCTTCTTCCACAAGAGAGACCAAACAAAGTGCCTGAGTAAAATGCCTAATTATAAATTGCTAAGCAGGTGATGGGGACATCAGGTGCACACGATCGGTATTCGGGTGAGTGAGCACAGTGAATGGTGGAAGAGCCTGGCTTATCAATATGTAACAATAGGTAGCTACTCCCCCTCCCCAATATGTAATATTTATGTAGAGTATGTCAATAATCCATAATCGTTAATATCTCAAGATGATTATCGTTATAAATTTTGTTTAATTAGGATGGTTTATAGTCATATTGAATCAGATTTTATGTAGTATAAGAAATCAATTAAGCATTTGTTAACCTAATAATAACTAGGCAATCATATTGTAATAACAATAAACCCCCCCAAAAAATACAAATTTTTTTTGTATTTTGGATTTTGTAAAAATACAAAACCCAATAGATTAGTCTGTAAAGCGGACATCCAATTGTTCTAAATACAGAAAGGGTTGTTAGACATTTCAACACAGTCAGGATCATTCCTGTCCTTCAGTGTGTCAGCCTGTGTAGGCAGAACAAATGAGGAAAGATTATTCATGGAGGCTTTCTGAATCTCAGCATTGAGATGACAGTGGTGAAAAGTGCAAGCCAGACACCCCGGTGAAAAGCCGTAACTGACAAAATACAACCTCGGTAGCACATCTGTAACCAAGGAAACTGACAAAGTAGATACACCATATTGCTAAAAATTGGTGAATAAGTTATCGACACTGACAACTCTGTTGTGAATGCTCAGTTGGTGGTTCACTTGTAATTGTGTCATTTAAAAGGCTGAAATGTTTAAGCATAACTACCTGGTTTGTGTAATCAAAGGACTTACTAATTAAATAAAAAAAGTAAAGTACAGTCTCATTATTTATGCATACATCAGAGAAGATCCTGATACTGCTAGATATTTTAGGAGCTTCTCATTTAGATCTTAGTTGGTAAAACCATAATAAAGTGCTTATCACTTTGTCTTTTGGTTTGGTATCTTTAGTTTCTCCGTCAAAAATGCAAGTATGACCGCTTGTATACGGACCAAGACCAAATGTATAATTTTCCCTTTTGATCCTAAACAAAGAAAACAAAATGAACTGAACTAAAAGTGTAAACACACCCCTAGTGTTTGTTTCAACAGATTTAGAAGCACACAGTTACATTATTCCTTCACTGGAATTAAAAGACTCACACACTGTTCCAGCATGACAAACCTTCAGACATGCTGTGTGTTTTGGTTGAAATTGGAAGACTCTAAATCAAGCCCGATGAAAACCTTTGGAATGAAATAAAAAACTGATAGACCTCCTTACACAACATAGCATTTGATCTCATTAACCTTATTGTGACCAAATGATCAAATTCCCACAGTCACGCTTTCCAAAAGTTTGGTTATTATAGGAGTTAATATAAGAATACATCTAAAAATCTGCTATGATATTTACTTAATCATGGACCATTGGCTATTATCCATTTTAGTGCTTTTCGTAGGTGAAAATATTATATAATATATACCAAAAAAATGAATAA
>JAOTQW010073335.1:0-12937 GCA_026260075.1 Sisor rabdophorus
AACACGCAGGACAAAAGCCGATAAATAAACGAGACCGGACACAAGAGCTGAGGCAGGTGGCACTTATATACGGCAAGCCGTAATGAAAAACAGCTAAAGCCAATTAAAACTCTGGCGATAGTTGAACGCGTGATTCGGGCTGGCGCTGGCACAGTGGAAGAGTCCGTGACAGTCACAGCAAAGGATCAGGTCAGTAAGAATGCATATTTTAGGGAGAAACCAGAAGTTATGACCAGCCACAGAAAAAGCCCAGGCACCACATAGTTTACACCTTACAGCAAAAGTTGAATAGTTAATAAAAAGCCAGCATCTCAGTCACATAAGGTAGTGAAAGGCCACCAATAGCTTTAAAACCAAATCATTAAAAACATTTATCGACTCTAAATGAAAGTAAAAGCCAGTGTGATGTGCTTATGCGGGTATGATGCGTTACCACAATCAAGTGTTCACTTCTAGTCCATAACCCTTGTAAAGTTCGGCCTCCTGCTGCCTGACAGTGTACATAGGATAATTAAGCCAGGGTTTGGAACAAAGCTGACACACAGCTCTTGGTGGAGCTGTAACAGCATAACCCAATATTTACAGTAGCTTGACCAGACAAAGGAACTTGTTTTGACACAGTATCGCTGGGACAATAAGACAGAGTAGTGCTGGAAATAAATTAGATTAAGCTGATCAGAAGCACCTATTTTACAATTACATTCCCATTTCAAGAACCTCTGCTTTCCTATCTTAACTTTGAATCACTCCTGGTAGGATGAGCTTTGGCAAAACTGTATAAATTCTTTTCTGGAAGAAAATATTTAATCAATATTTAATTAATGTGCCCATCAAAACACTGCAATAATTCCACCAACCCACCCAGGCTAAAGTGAGCAGGTATTTGGATGACTCTTACCCATAGGCAGAAAGGTAGACTTTTTGTATCACCTAGTGGTTAAAATTGTGAACAGCAAAAACTGAAATTTCATTCTCAGTTGTTCTACGTTCTTGCTAGTACAAATACTGTCCTTTGTGTTCTTACACTATCACTATATTAATAATCTGATGTTAGCATGTTCACTGGACATGTAAGGATAATTACAAATACTGTTTTTTTTCTTTTAATAATATAAATGATTTTCCTTGGTAAAGATAAATTTAGAAGATAAATAAATGAATGAATTGTGTGGTTTAGTCTGGGTACTCTGGTTTCCTCCCACAGTCCAAAACATGTACATTTGGTTGATTGGTGTTTCTAGGAGTGCCCATAGGATTGAGTGTGAGTGGGTGTAGTTGTTCGTCTATGTGAGGCCCTGTGACGGACCAGTGACCTGTCCAGGGTGTAGCCTTGTCTTTTGCCCTATGTGTGCTGGGAGATAGGCTCCAGAAGTCTCCCGTGACCCCGAGCTAGGGAATAAGCGGGTATAAAAGATGAATAAATGAAAGATTGTAAAACCTAAAAGGTCCTGTTTACATCTGGTATTAACTTCTCAACCATCTTAATGTATCAACATCTCAACTAACCTGATCCAATAATTTGTAATATCTTTACAGTGACCACTTATGATCATATATTATGCCAATATTTTTTAATCATTCTAAGCAATGAGCATTCCCACCGATTAAATTAATCTACAATAGAGCTATCAATAAAAGTTCTGTAGTTTAGGAGGGAAATGAAAGAAAAATGAAACTCTGGACATGTTTAAATAGATGATAAACATTTCTTTTAGATAAACATACTGTTACGCAATCGATAAACTAAATGATTTATATATTTAATGTTTGATAAGACTAGAAAAAACTTCATGAATTATTATTTTACATTATTTTAAACTATTATGAAACACACAGGTTTACAGGTTACATTACAAATTTGGAAGGGTTAAACAGTGTAGTATATATTATTATAGTTTATACAGAAGTAAATATAAAACTTATGGCAAAAACCCTTATAATTAGATATAGCATTGGCTAATGAAGCATTAAAAACGACCTAATTTTAATGTATACATTAAGGTTTACCTCCTTTCCTCCTTTCATCCCGATGTTCCAGACATATGTGATGTCTTTCCTTGTGATTTTTTTGCATTGGTGAAATAATTACACCAAATATATTAAAGGAAAGCAGAAAAAGACTAATTTTACATGTAAACAATAATTGGTTGACTCTGGAGCTGTGAACAAGTAACGCCTGATGAAGAAAGGAAAATAGCATTAAAAGCAGAGCTAAAAAATATCATATTAAAGGCATTTTTCTTCGGCTGGTTTCCTCCGATTTTACCAGTCTGCTTTGTAAGATGTGTATCTCCTGGTCCTGTTAGTTTAAAGCGCATAACAACAGCTGAAAATAATTACAACCAATGCTATGATGAATACAATGAAAAATACAAAGTCAGGGAAAACATACATCTCATAACCATACAACATACACCATATGCAAAGGCCACCAACCAAGCTGCTACTGCTACTTTAATTCTTTACTTTATACCCTTATATCTTGGGAATGTTACTGGTTGAACCACAGCCAGGTATTGTTCAATACAAATACAGGTTTGTAACAGCGGCCTTCCAGTCCAAAACGGAACGGAAATACATCACATACCAAAATATTTCATTATTAAAAGTAAACTTACTTAGTAGACCGCATTTTATACAGTAGATGATCTCCATAACAATGTTATAACAATGAAAAAACATCTGGGTGTCCCAACAAAGAAGACTAGTGTCAAGAACAAATAGTTCTCAGGCTTAAGTGCATATAAAAAAATCTGTTGAAACTGAGTTTACAAAGTCTTTGGAAATTTTTCCGAAGTGCGAGAAACAGAAAATGTGTAAATGCGAGAAACAGAAAATGTGTAAGAAAATTATATATACACATGAAATAATGAAAACAACATTATTTTAAATGGCATGAAATATCTTTGTCCCATTTACTGAAATTAAATTGTATTAGAAATTAAACAGAGAAATACACAGCTTAAAAAGGAATTATATTTAAATTGTTGCAGCATTCAAAATCTAAAATAATAATAATAAAGTTTTACCTGTGGACTGATTCAAATGTTTGGCAAAATGGATCACATTTTAAAATTGTTTTTTAATGTTTTAGTAATATTAATGAATGACATGAAGTTTTTTTGGTGTTCTAATTGGTCTAATTATTTATGCGAAACAGGATAAGATCATCTGATGGTAATTTTAAATGTAAATTTTTCATGCTTATCAAAGTACTTAGTGATTTGTCATACCCAGTGGACGTGGGTAGGGTCATCATGGAAAAGATCACTCCCATCAGGGGAATGTTTTATCATTGGATAAGGATCAGCATTAAAAGGTGTGTGATTTGCTGTAATGCTTCTCTTAAGGTCCTATTAACATTTCATAATGCTGTAAAACAGCACAATGCAACACTAATACTAAAGAACATTATATTATGCTCTTAATAACATTATCTTATGCTCTTATTAATATTTAAAATTGTTAGGTTTTGATTGTAATGGACTGCCATTTAACTGATTATTTATTATTATTAATATATAGTATATAAACTTGTTACATGAATATTATTAGGACACCATTTAAAGAAAACAAAAGTCATATGATGTTTTTATTCTATTTTATAGGGAAGTGCGTAGTGGTGCGTAGCACAATTGCCTCACAGCAAGAAGAGTCTTTCTGTGCAAAGTTTGCATGTTCTGCCTGGATTTGCTTTCCTCTGGGTACTCCGGTTTCCTGCCACAGTCCAAAAACATGTACATAAGGTTGATTGCTGAATCTAAATTGCCCATGGGAGTGTGAGTGTGTGTGGCCATTAGTCTAAGTATGGCCCTGTGTAACCTGTCCAGGGTGTACGCCCTGCCTCTCACACTATGTGCGCTGGGATAGGCTCCAGCAGACCCCTGTGACCCAGAGTTCAGGGATAAGTGGGTATAGAAGATAGATTAATTATATTTTATTATAATTAATAGCATCATTAATAGCTATTTTAATAATAATACTTTAATAATTAATATTGTATTTATATTATCAATAACTATTTAAGCTAGTCAGTTGCACACATAATTTAGAGGCTAAACTAAGATCATGAAATCCAAGGCTGTGTTCACAGCTGGTGTAAATATCTGCCTCGAGATATCTACTAAAATGCACAGCCATTTACACCTGGTATTTTGAATACGTCTCCAGTGTCTGCTCGTGATCAGATTTCATGCATCATTTTTACTGGAAATGGATGTCATGTACATGTGTTATAAGAGTCTTCCACCACATTTGTTTTCTCCTGCTCATCCTATTGGATGAACCTGTGTGTGTTGTTTGGTCTGATTATAAATTTTATTTATAAAACTATCAAAGTGAATGCAAAGGCCAGAAAAGCAGGTGCCTTTGCAGTTAACAGAGACACATCAAGAGACAGTTACAGAAGGGCTCAGGTAAAAACTATATCATAGATATACAATATAATTTAAATCAGGTTTAATTTTTTATATTAAATATTGTCTCAAAGAAGTTTTACAGAACATAAGTAAGAATACAAAAAAAATCCATAATTGATGTTAGAAGTTATCTTAAAAACACACACACACACACACACCGTAGGTCTTAAAAGGTTCTTTCGTTAATGTCTGTTTATAATATTAACAGGCACTAGTTGATAATGTGCTTTTATTCTGATGTACTGGAGCATAAGGTTATAGCAAATGTTATGTGTATGCCTGGCATACACATAACATTTGTGTGTGTATGCCTGGCATTCTGGGCAATATAAAGAGTCTTATTATAGAAAAGAGTTAATATTAATTAATAACAACAATTATTAATAACAACTTTAAAAAAACACAGTCAAAATACAAGAGATTTGATAGATATTTGTCTATAGGTATTTTTTTGAATTACATATGCAGCTTTTCAAGTAGTGCATTAAATTTTTTGTAAGGTTTTAAAAGATTTTTATGATGCTAATGTACAACCACATATTATGCTGTGTGGCCCATCTAAAACAAAATAGATATATAATATAAGAAGCTATAAATATCACTTGGCTGTTACACATATGCTCATGTCATATACAAGCATTTAACTTCATTGTTTCCAACTGACTATGCTTAGTATCTTTCGCAAATCTAATCCATTATCAAACCTTTATCCATATTGCAAACCATTCAAATCTTAAATTTTTATGATTCTCACAATTCCCTCATAACTGTACTTTTATTGATTTAAACTGCCCTAAATAAAGCAGCTTTATATAGCTGTCTAAAGTACAGTTTCATTAGTGTTGTGTTATTCACACACAAAATATTTGATTAAGATATAAGCACAAAAAAATACAACAAATAAAGTAATGCCTGTGGTAGAGAAAATTTTAACCAAAAAATTGCGCTGAGAATATTATATTAAAGGCCTTTTCTCTTCTGCTGGTTTCTTTCTTCTTTATCAGTCTACTTCGTGGTATGTGTATCTTCTGGTTGTTTTTAAGCACAAAACACAGACACACAGCATTATGAAATTACAAATAATGTAATAATAGATATAAAAATAAATTCAGAAAAACCTAATGTATAAAACTCCACCATATGACAAAGCCACCAACCAGATTCTGCACATTATACCCTTTTATCTCAAGAATGTTACAGGATGTTCTTATGCTGCAGGGAATACCTGCGCATCATTGACTGCTATGTGTATAAAACAAAAAAAAACTCATGGTGTTGCCATGATCTTGGATCTTAGGTGGGAGGCAATTTACATTAACACAGCATCGCTGGAAGGCTATTCTGACATCCTGCAGAAGGAGGAAATTCCAACAGAAACCATCCAAACACTGACAACTTCCATGAATGCAAGAATTGTAAAGCTCCTATCCAATAAGGACTCCTTGGTCATTTGGCCTTTTAAGATATTTTTTCATTGAAAGAGCTTTTGATTTTAGCAAATATAACCTGCAAATGCTGCAGTTGAACTAATGGCCATATATATTTAATATTTATTTATTTATCTTCTATACCCACTTATTGCGGTCACGGGGGTCTGCGCACATAGCCCAAGAGGCAGGGTTGCCAGGGTTACAGGTTGCCAGTCACCAATTAACCTAATATACATGTTTTTGGTCTGTGGAAGAAAACCAGAATACCCGGAGGAAGCTCATGCAAGTGTGGGGAAAACATGCAAACTTCAAAAGACCACATACCCGGGAATTGAATCCAGGACCTTCTTGTTGTAAAGCCCCTATATTCATCATGTCTATAGATATTTTCAGAATTACATAGGCAGGCTTTGATGTATTGCATAAAATATTTTTAAGGTTTTAAAATGTTGTTCTGATGCTAGATATAACATATTATACCATGTAGCTCATATAAAACAGAATAGCTATATAATTTAGAACACTATAAATATAATATAATTGAAATAATATTTTTGTCTTTACATTTTTTTTTAAATTTAAACTTACAGTTCCACTCATTGCAGTGCTTTATGTAGTCATTTATTTAAGATGCCTTAGACATTTAGTAAACGCTTCCTTGTATAGTTTCATAAATGATGTAATGATCACAAACAAAATACTAAGGAACATAGTTAAATATATAACCTTACATTGAACCTGATTTGCTAGACCCCCCAAAAAAGTACAAACAATAATTAGTGCCTGTGGAAGGTAAGAAAATAGAATTAAAAGCAGAGCTGAAAATATTGTATTAAATGCATTTCTCTTCTGCTGGTTTCCTCCATCTTTAACAGTCTGCTGTATATCTCCTGGTCCTGGTTGTTTCAAAGCACATAACACAGACACACAGCAGTATGAAATCACAGCCAATGTTATAATTGATACAGAAATGAATACAAAGTCAGGGAAAACGTATATATAAACATTATATACACCACATGCGAAAGCAACCAACCAAACTGCTACCGCTACTATAATTCTGTACTTCATACCCTTATATCTCAGGAATATCACCGGATGAACCACAGCCAGGTATTGTTCAATACAAATACAGGCTTGTAACAGTGGCCTTCCAGACCAGGACAGTCCAAACAGGAAATACATCACATACCACAATATTTCAATATTGACAAAAAAAATGGTTATTATTTCTAGTCCACATTCTACACAGAAGATAATCTCCATAATAATGTTATTCTGAAAAAACACTTGGGTGTCTTTCATTTTTCTTTTGAAACAAAAATAAAACCAGAAACACAAGAAATGAGCTGGAGTAGCCACAAAGAAGCACAGTGTCACAAGAATGTAGCAGAAAATAAATTCAACATAATTCTCAGTTGAACAACCTTTAAACAGCAAATCCCGAGTGGAATTTACAAACTGTTCAGATGTGTTAGACATTCTCCAATATCGCTGTTCTGAAAAGAAAAAAAAAACAAGAAAGTGTGTGAAAATCTATCAAATGGATGCATGCAACGACTTGGTGATAGAGATTACTAGATAAAAAACATAATATTTTAGCTATTTGCATCAACATTTCCTAAAGAACAAAAAGGAAAGAATGAAAATAAATATTTCTGTAATAAAACTACACCAATTTGTAGTCCAGAATAGTTAAACACACAAAACCTTTTCATATAATTCACATTTTGCTGCTAATATAACCAAAAGAAAGTTTCTAAAACACAGAATGAAATTTTGTTTAACGTGCAATTCATAATGCCGTCATAATATATGGTGCCACCTGGTCATTTTAAAATAAACTGAAGGTTCTCCTCTCCAAGCAGAACATGGTGATCTTCTTGCTGCTGAGTTACACTGTCACTTAATCATTCTATGAGCTGTCCTGCCCTGTGGATGGAGGTGGGGTCATACTGGAAGAGACCATTCCCATCAGTATTATCTGGTTGGGATAAAGATCAGCGAATTAAAATGAAAAAAAAATTGGACAACTGAAATACATAGCCATTTACATCTGCTGTTTTGAATATGTCTCTACTGACCATCTGTGATCAGATTCAGTTAATTGTTTTTGCGGTATGGAAAAAGGGTGTCATGTATTCAGGTTTTTTATTTTTAACTTTCAGAAAGATTCTAACATTAGTATACTAACCAATGTTATACTGCATACTTCATAAAAAGAAATAAAATGTATAAAATGTTTGATACAGGAATCTATTCTTTACATATCAACAGGGTTTAGATATGAAATAAATGTTAATTTCAGATAGGTTTTCACGGATAAAATGGCGCAATGGCGTAATGGTTAGCATTTTGCCTTACCAGGCAAGAGATCTTTCTGTGCATGCTCCAGAAACATGAACATTAGGTTTTTGGTGATTCCAAATTGCCCATAGGAGTAAGTGTGAGTGTGCGTGGTTGTTTGTCTATATGCGACCTGTCCAGGGTGTACCTATGTACACATCTGATTATGTGTGCTGAGATAGGCTCCAGCAGACCCCCATGACCCTGAGTTCAGAAATAAGTGGGTATAGAAGAGGAATAAATGAATGAAATAATTAATTTATTTACTTTGCTTTTTTAGTTCACATTTGACATTTTATACACCTTTGAATTAACTTTTATTTAAAAAAAACTTTTTCAGACCATATTTATTCAGCCCTGATTATTGAGGTTGATTAAAGAAGCAGAAGCACAACAGCAAAGCTGTCACATTTAAAAAGTCACATTAAGTACATTTCCTCTAGTACGTTTTCTACTAGCCGAAGTAAACATACTAGACCACATATAAACTCCACATAGAAAGACCCCTGCCATGGATACGAACCTGAGACCTTCTCGTGGTGAGGAAACCACTAAGCCACTGTATTGCCTCAGCTACATTCATTCATTAACTTTTTCATTAATCTTATATACTTGCTTATTCCCTACAAAAATTATTTATAAAGGCTGTGTTAGATTTAAAGCTAGTGTGTAAATATTTAATGATATGAATAAATATTTGATTAGATTATTATGAATAAAATTTTTATTTAATTGTTTTATTTTTACCAATGTAATGTTGTGTATACTGCACTAAAAAAGGGTCCAGATAACAGTCCTCTTTTGCATGTAGAAACATTGCATGTAGAAACGTTTGCATGTAAAAACTTTTTATAAGTTTTGATCATTTTTATAAACCTGTGCTACTTATTTACAATATTTTCAGTGAGCTCTGAGAGACTGCGATTTGGTTTGGTCCCATTCAAAAAGAGACCAGTCGTTCACGGACAAAGAAAATATTTGAATAGATAATTGCATTCTAATATTTTCCACAGGCTAAGTCATATTTAAACCATTCCCTTTCCCCTTTTAATCTTTGTTATTTTTTATAATCGATAATTGAATCGATAATTGATAAATAAATTATGTTAAGAAAAGCAACATTCTGGTAGATTATAACAAAAAAACATAGGCTAAAGGGGAAAGGAAATACTTTTTGATATGACCTTTTAAAAGCCAACACATTCTCTGATTATGTGTATAAATCTTGAGTCATGTATCATTTTAACACACTGCTTTAAAAACAATAACTTCATTTGGAATAACAAAATAAAAAGAATAACAGAAAGTTTTACAATTTATTGATAGATTACTGCTTACATAGATAATTTATTACATTCTATAATCAAGTACAGTTTTTAAAAGAATTTAAAATTGATCTAATAATTATTAAAATAACAATAATTTTTTTTAAATAAAATTTGAACATGTCATTATTTAAACAGTTACTATATACATTAATTTCTATAACATTCTATGACATTCCAAGCCAATATAGTACACTGTTATTAGTTTTTTTATGTAACATTCACATCTTCCTGGTATATTATTATTTTTTACTGTTGAATATTCGGGGCTCTTATACATTTGACTATTTTAAATTGCTTACTCAACAACTTAAACTGACCTTTTTTGTAAAGTTTTAAATATGGTGTAATAATCACACTAAAATCATTTAAAGAAGTCATAAAGAGATTCATATCGCATTCAAACAATATCCAAAGTAAAACTTGTGGAAAGTATGTGCATAAGATTAAAAGGTGTGTTAAAAATATTGTATTAAAGGCATGTCTCTTCTGCTGGTTTCGTCCATCTTTAGCAGTTTTTGTTGTGATATATGTAGCTCCTGGTCCTGGGTGTTTTAGAGCACATAACACAGACACACAGCAGAATGAAATCACAACCAATGCTATGATGAATACAAAAGTGAAGATATAGTTCGGGAAAATATATATGAAAGCATTGTATACACCATATGCAGAGGCCATTAGCCAAATAGCTACAGCTGTTGCAGTTCTGTATTTTATACTCTTATATTGCAAAAATGTTACCGGGTGAATCACAGCCAAGTATTGTTCGAAACAAATGCAGGTTTGTATCATTGGTCTTCCAGTCCAACACAGACCAAAAAAGAAGACAAGTACATATTCAGTTATATGATGTTTAAAAATAAGTATGTTCAGTATTTCTAAACCACATTCCAGACAGTAGATGAGCTCAATAATAGTGTAATTCAGAAAAAACAGCTGTGTTACTTTGATTTTCCGTTCGCTACAAAAATAAAACCAGAGACACCACAAATGGGCTGGAAATCCGACGACAAAAGAAAGTGCCGTGGTATAGCAACTAAAAAAGAATCCAAAATGATGTTTATCAGAACAGTTGTTGGGTTTTATTAAATAAGACAAATCTCCAGTGAAGTTCACGTATTCTTCAGACGTTTTATCCATTCTCTGGAAACTACAGAGAAATCTAGAAGAAAAAGTGTAAAAATAAACAAAATTATGGGGCGTAAGACGCTCTCTCACAAATCTAATGTTTATATAGACCTAAAAATGACCAATAGAATAATAATTTATTAAAATCCATAAAAATAGATTATTTTGGAATTGGAAGATGTTAAACAAAACAATTAAATAATCCCCCAATTTATAAATATTGTTGCATCCATTGCTAATAATTACAATGTTTTTCACCCTGATTATTTTTACTTTTTCAAGTATAGTTAAAAATGTTAATGGAAAAAAAGATTAGAAGAGTTCTTACCCCAAGCTGGAAGATATACTGCCTACTATGGATAATTAAACGGATTATTAAAAATGTCACGGTTATTTAATAAATAAATGAATAAATGAATAAATGCCTTATAACCTGCACTATGAAGAACAGCACTGATTTACTTCTGATTTATGTGTAACAATCTTAGACACACATAATCTGGTCCAATCTGGTCTTTATGCAGAAAACGTAAAGCTCATTTATATTCTTATGACAGTGATGGCTAAAACGTGATTTTTGTCATTTTATCTTCATCAAAATTCTCCGTGACTGCTCCTGCCCTATGGACATAGGTGGATCCTCTTGGAAGAGGTCACTCCTAGCATCTGATTCAATTAATACCAGTTTAACTAATGCTTCCAGAGCATAACATAACCGAGCTTAGCATAACAGAGATATCAATACTTTGATAAATAAATCAATGTCCATTCATCCTTTCCTGTTTGACACTAGCAAAAAAAACAAGGGCTGTGCCAGATCTCATTATTTTCCTAAATGATACAACATTACTTAATTCATGTACCACATGATTTAGCCAGAAAATATCATTTTAAAACAATTAATAGTCACACTTAATACTGACTTATGCATTAAACTATTGTATGTATATTGTATACTGTATCCTAAGGTTATACATAACTACAGTGTTATTTTTCCGAGAAGTAAATAAGTCATAAGACTGCCCTAAAGTGAAAAAACTGCAGCAACCAAGCAAGAGGATGAGTTCACTTTTGAATTTACTGAACTAAACGCATTATATTTCCTAAAATGTCATTGTGTGTCTAAGATGTTTTAGATGATTAATGAAATAAATATATACTAGACAATATATTGATACCAAAATGATGTATCAGAATGTGTTTGACAACAGACACTTTGGTTTGACATAGAAATGGCACTTCTGTCAAAAGTCTTCTGTACACCACAGAAAATTAAACAATGCTTATACATTATTATATATACCTCAGAAATGATTCACATATATTTTTATTCATTATCATTTTATTCATATACTATATAATCAAAAATTACAGTTTTTTATTAGAATATTCTTACATTTAATAGGTTGTACATGTAAATATAATACAAAAGTTTAGCATTCATAAACATCATATATAGAAATATACATCTCCATTCCAATTTTATTTGTTACATACATGATTATTCACAGGGGCGTGCGGTGGAGTAGCACACCACAGAAAGACAGCACATTTTACAGCAAGAAGGTCCTGGGTTTAATTCCCAGGCAAGAGGTCTTTAGTTTGCATGTTTTCCCTGTGCTAGCGTGGGTTTCCTCTGGGTACTCTGGTTTCTTTCCATAGTCCAAAAACAGGTACATCAGGTTAGCTGGTAATTCTAAATTGCCCAAAAGAGTGAGTGTGAGTGTGTGTGGTTGTTTGTCGTCGTTGTTCCTCTCGCCTTATGTGCGCTGGGATATGCTCCAGCAGAACCCTGTGACCCCGAGTTAGGGAATAAGCAGGTACAGAAGATGAATAAATAAATGAATAAATAAACAATTATACATCGTACAACATACAGTGAAACGATTTTCTTTGCATATCCAATCATTGCGGTCAGGACCTAACAGTGGTGGTGGGGCTTAAACCCAGGTCTTCTTGTTCTCAACAACTCGGTACCTTAACAATTTGAGCCACCACTGCCTATGGTGCATGACTGTATAAGTATGCTTAATATATCTTAAGCGTTAATCAGCTAAGAATTCAAAACAATAGATAACATTTTAACAAAAATCTAACACGTGTCAGACTTCAGTTTTGCTTTGGCAGTCTTTGTAATTAAAATGTTGTTTCATCTTGTAGATTCCTGCGGACGTTCCTTATTTCTTTGGCTGACAGTTTAGACATTTTAGTTGTCCTTCTTTATATATTTTTAAAAATGGTGTAATTATCACACCAAAGACATTAAATGATGTCATAAAAGGCATAA
>JAOTQW010073372.1:0-12928 GCA_026260075.1 Sisor rabdophorus
GTAGTGGCTAAATCTGTTGAAAAGTCATATATGAGTGTTATGATCAGGGTGTCCACATACTTTCGCCAGAAGTTCACTCCACTGAATTAGGATAAGATGGGAACCTGGCAGGCACTTTGTTTATTTCCTGAAAGGTTGTAATAAATTAGGTGAAATGAATCTAATAGTGCGACCACCCATGCGTAGTCTAAAATTTATTAGACCACCACTCATGTATTTATGTTCTTTTCCTACAACTCATCTGAATATAAACCAACAGATTTAAAGGAATAGTTAACACTGGAAAATGGATTGGTTTGGCTAACTGTCTTTTTTTAGGATGTGACAAAGGACTTGAGACTTGTTTGCTGCAGGTTGTGTGCCTAAAGTGGTGTAGCATCTAGTATAGGAATTTTTTGAGGGGTTTTTCATCTAATCACTTAATGCCATAGCCCAGGATTGAGAAATGAGAGTCTGTTGACGCATGTAGTAAGTGGCCAAAAATTGCCAGATTTTGCAGCTTCATTAATATTGTTATATGGCAGCTTTAGTGATTGTGTGTGTGCGTGTGTGTGCGTGCGTGTGTGTGTTTTCTGTGTGTGTCTGTTTGTGACTGTGCACTAATGTCCCTTTCTATGGATGGGTGAGTTTAGTTTACCTCCACCTGCTCACCCTGCTGCTACTCCTGAGCACATGAAAGAGCCATTGGAGTACATGCGCAAAGCCCAGGTACAGTCTTTCTCAGTTTTCTTTGCATATCTAAATGCATTTATGCTCACCTTAGATTTTTTGCTTTATTACAGGCATGCTGGGAGAAAAGGATTCTGAAGAGCTTGAACAGCATGTGTACTGAGTTGGGGGTTCCACTAGCCCGCAAGGTACAGCCCACACGAATCACCTGCTAGTCAAATATGAAAAACAATGCTCTGCAACTTTTTTAAATTACTAACACTGTCTTAACTTTTTATAGAACCAAACCCATAGCCCTCAATAGAACAACTTTTCAGTTTTAATATGACTATATCATTATTATTATTATTATTATTATCTAAATTATTATAATATTAGATTTTAATTCTTATAGACACAAAAGCTTAAATTCTACCTGAAAATACAAGTTAAATATCACATGTGGTTAAAAAGTTATGGTGTGTGTTATTTACAACACCAATTACAATGTGAGGTGGTTTCAAAAAGTTTCAAGACAAGCCAATATGAGCAGCATGGCAGCACGAGGCTCTAATAGCAGCACAAAACTCTTGACGGCAACACAGGGCTTAAATGGCAGCACATGGCTTATATGGCAATGCAAAGCTCATATGACAGCACAGGGCTCATGTGGCAACACAAATCTCAGCTGACACCACCAGGTAGATAACAACACAAATTTCAGATGACAGTACAAGGCTTTGTTAGCAGCACATAGCTCGGATGGCAACACAAGGTCAGATGGCATCACAAAGCTCTGACAGCAGTACAAAGGTTTGATGGCAACACAGGGTTTATATGCCAGCACGTGGTTTATAGGGCAACACAAAGCTCATATGGCAGCACAAATCTCAGATGGCACCACTAGGTAGATAACATCACAAATTTTAGATAACAGTAAAAGGCTTTGTTTGCAGCACAAGGGTCTGATGGCAGCAGAAAAACTCTGATGTCAAAACTCAGATGACACTATCGGGTTCAAGGCATCACAAAGTTCAAAAGGCAGCACAAGACACTGTTGACCTCCTTGTAGAGCCTGTCAGGTTTTATTAAAAATAATTAAATAAATTAAATATAAGGAGCTTTTTTTCCAGAAGTGTAAAATCACAGCTTTTACCTTATAGTACCAAAACATCAGCTGTCTAGAATTCTTCTCCGGGGAGTTGATTAGATCTGATATTTCGTCCATAGCGTCCTGTCGCAGAACAAAGACATTTAACAAGCAAATGGAATGAAATGGGCACCGATGAACCAGGTAAAGGTAAAACATACATCTAATCTCATTTTAAGCCGTACTTAATGCATGTGACAATTTAACATTACTTATGATATTACTTTATTCAATATAATCCTCTACAAAATACATGTGACTAACATATAGACACTAAAACACAGTCAATTTTTATTATTGAAAGGACAATTTTTTTTTTCAGTTTCTTAAGTTTACAGTCTATAAAAGATTTATAGACACTTAAATACATTTATTAGAAATCATTTAGTCATTTAGAGTTTTTTTATGGGGAGTTTTCCCTATGACCTGTTATGCAAATTTGGATTATTTTATGTAATTTTACAATGTTCGGTTGTTTTTTCTTTCATTGTTTATAGTGACAAAAGAGGATTGGAAAGTTTACATGAATAACTTTACATGAATAAATGACAAATTAAATAAATTACACATTAAATTAACACATTAGCATCTAGTCCTTGCTTGTTTACAGTTCACTTGTTGAATAGAACATTTCTATAACAGTGTTATCACTCTGCTGCATGTACGATAATATTTGCAGCTGTCTACTGTACACGGACATAAACAGCTTAGCTTGTGAAACCAGAGCATGTCCAGACGGTTGGAGTCTGGATAAGCCAAGCTCACCTCCCAGAAGCACTGCCTGTCTTTCTCTCTCTCACTTTTGCTTTGGTCTTGAATATAAACCTTAAAACATTGCAGAATTCATCAATAATTTATTAACAATTTAGCATTATCTTGTTGATTATTTACTTACATTTACATTTACAGCATTTAGCAGACGCTCTTATCCAGAGCGATGTACATACAGAGCGATTTACTTATTCTATTAGAGAAGCATGAAATGCAAAATATATTGCTAAAAGCAACAACTCTTGCCAAGTTATTACTGTCTAAAAATCAGTTTTCTATTTTCAGATCTTACCAAGTTCAGGCCTGTATACGCACCTAAAGATTTCCTAGAGGTATGTTTTTCTCTATCCCTGAACAAATTAAGGGGTTACTTGGGTTTAAAGAAAGTTATTAATTTTTTTTGGAACTATTTATCCAAATAAATCTCTAAAAAAGGGCTCAAGTTATGTGCAAAATGATTGTCAGCTACAAACACATGCACACCCAGTGTCTTTATGATTACCAGTAATAAATACGGTACATCTTCAAATACACTGTTTCTAGGGTCAGAGCATAATGTTATAAGGAGAGAGAGATAACAGGCTTTGGATTATTTGACTGTAAATTAAAATGGAAATAAGCATACTATAAATGTGTAGAAATAGCATTGACAAAGAAATGACAGTTCGGCTTCTTTGAAAGGTGTTGATTGGTCTGAAAAACCCTAATCATGACTGTAACGAAAGGCACACCGCCAGAAGCCACTGGGGACTCATTCAAATCTCCCTCAATGTCCGTAATATTTCACAGATGGTAAGTTTTTATCTCCTGCTTTGTTGTTTCCACATGTACACACTGTAAGCTGAGGAAATCTTCTTTCACTACACATTTGCAAATGTCACACAAGCAAAAAGCTGTAAGCTTATGTATTGGATTTGTTTTCAGAGAGAGGCTTATTCCGAACTGAGTCTGAATCATGGCCATCTTGGGATAGATGATCATGCACACATTTCTCCAGGTATTCCAGTACCCTGCTTATCTGTCTAAAAATGGCTACCAATTTTTAACTCAAAGTCATCCAGTTCTTGGTTTTATAGTGTGGAACTTTTTATCACAGTGTCAAAAAACATCTTTACAACAATGCAGCATACATGATTGTGCCTTATTTTTATGACCAGATTTCTTATAGGAAACCCAAAAATGATAACCATTTAAGGCGTAAATCGTTGCAATAATATACAAACATGATGGTAAACAGTGAAATAACAGTTTCTCTTGAATCATGATGCTAAATAAAACACGAGCTAAATAAGGATATGCAATATTACACTGCTTAAACAGGATTTAAGCGTTGACTTCATAGTTCTACTCTCCAATAAAGAGCACGCTATTAATAATTTTCACAATGTAATAAATGCCTTAAATGTGATTGATATATCATAATAGTAAGAAGCAAAATGAGGAGATGAACATTACATTTCTAATATAGGACTGGTATGGGGGTATCAGTCCAGCTGCTAAGTATTAAAGCTAAAAAAACTTGGGGGGACCGACTGTTTCTATTTGCTTACTAAAATGCAGTGACTGCTAAAAAAGTTAAGAATTTTTGACCTAAAATGTTGATGTTATGTAGGGATTGACACTTGTTTTCTGTGACGTTAAAAGTAAATGTCATAGTATTATTATCCAAATATTAATATTAAATGATTTAATCATGATTGAATCATAATTAAATAATGAATCCATTATTAAACTCAGATAAACAAAAGGGGTTCTGAAAAAGCTTGATCTATGATTCAGCCTGCAGTATTTCTAATCAGTTTCAGACTCTGCTTTACTGTTTTTTTCTTATCTTTTCACAGATTTGTTTGAAAATAAACACATTCAAATTGGGGAAAAAGGTAAAAAGAATATATCTTATTCGTACACAATACACAAGAGAAACATACACAATCCTTTTAGAGATCACTATGTTAAAAGAACATATAGAGAGGGACTGATTTTTATGTTGCATTATCCCGTAGTTCACATAATGCACAAAAGGGAAGTGTATAGATGAACTTTGTAGCCTTTGGGTATCCTTTGTTCATACAGTGAGTCTTCTTTCATGTTGTAGTGTTGAGTGAGCAGGACAGTGCAGCTGCTCAGCAGTACAGCAGACAGGGATGTCCCACTGGCCTCCGAGCTCAATTATGGACTCTGATCCTCAATGCCAAAAATGAGCCAGAGGTAATAGATATATATACACATACATTTACAGCATTTAGCAGATGCTCTTATCCAGAGCGACGTACAAAAGTGCTGCAAAATTCAAATAAAATCATATAAAATAAATTTATTTATTTATTTATTAACTCGAGGTCACAGGGGTCTGCTGGAGCCTATTCCAGTGCACATAGGCAGGAGGTACACCCTGATCCTGGAACACGCACTTACATTAACTCCTATAGGCAATTTAGAGTACACAGTAAACCTAATCCACATGTTTTTGGACTGTGGGAGGAAACCGGAGTACCCGGAGGAAACCCACGCAAGTGCAGGGGAGAACACGCAAACTCCGCAAAAAAAGACCCCAAGCCTGGGATTGAACCCAGGACCTTCTTGTTGTGAGGTGACCGTTCTTAAAAATAATTATCTTCCTATATTACCAGCGATAGAAGAAATATTTGATATAATCATTAAAACTTAAAACCAATGCCGGTCTCTGGATTCTAAAATGCAGTTCAGTATCTCATTGAAACTGATTGCTTTTCCTAAAATCCAAAGAATTGACTTTATAATAGAATTGGAAGCACAATTGTGTTTTAGTTATGTATAAATCTAAGGGATACATACTTTTGCATTTTGATTAATAATATTATTAGCCACAAACAATGTTCAGGCATAGAACAATCACATTTTTAATAATCAGTTGAGAGTAAGGACACTTGGTTTGCTTTCCGATATACAACAAAGTAAATTAACTGTGAGATTCAGAATAAAAACATCCTTACTATTTTGGAATGTTTGCATTTCCGTTTCAAAGCCTGGCCCATCTATTCTTATATTCAAGTGTGCAGTTATGTGACATTTCCTGTTAATTATAGGAGCATTAACCTTGTATGACATCCTCTGGCTGGTTTTCTCTTACACTGTTTCATATCAGGTGACATGATCCGTATCTAAGAAAACTCCTAAAACCATTAATTACCTCCAAGCAAATCTTTAAGCGATTTTATATTCAGGATGAATTGCAGTTGTGCTGTTCTGACATTAACCAGACCCTTGGTGACTGTAATTTATAGAGCAGGATATGAGCGATTCGTACTGACAGTTTTCCACATTTTGTTCATCCTTCATTTACTGCCAAAGAAGGACAGGAATTGTTCCTTGTTATTTCTCCTCCCTGCTTGACTTTATGCTTTGGCCATGATAGTAGATTGCCCATAATTTCTTACCTGAACTTAAAACATTAATTACATGTAGAAATTAAACAGAGCCTATCCCTGCACAAATAGGGCAAAAGGCAGGGTTACACCCTCAATAAGTCACCAGTCCATCAGAGGGCAACACATAGAAAACAACCACACACACTCACACTCCTATGAGCATTTTTAGAATCACCAATTAACCTAATTTAGGAGGACCCAGAGTAAACCCATGCAATGGAGAACATGCAAACTCTGCACAGGAAGACACCTTGCCCAGGATTCGAACCAGGACCTTTTTCATGATAGTGCTAACCTATAGTATTTATTCATCTTCCATATCCGCTTATTTTCTATCTCAGGATGGCGCGGGTCTGCTGAAGCCTATCCCAGCACACATAGGGCAAGAGGCAGAGGTAGACCCTGAACAGGCTGCCAGTCTATCGCAGGGCCACACTTACATTCAATTCAATTACTTATTCTCTAATTCGGGGTTACAGGGGTCTAGTGGAGCGTATTCCAAAGCACATAGGGTGAGCGGCAGGGAATACACCACATACAGACAACCACTTACTCACATTTACTCCTATGGGCAATTTACAATCAACCTAATGTACATGTTTTTGCACTGTGAAAGGAAATCAGAGTACTCAGAGAAAACCCACCCAGAGGAGAACATGCAAACTCAGCACAGAATTATATATTGTATCATATATCATATCCTATCATATCATAATTTATCGCCTCACAGCAAGAAGGTCCCGGGTGGTAACTTTTCTAGGGTGTACTGCCGCCTCTCACCCTATGAGCACTGGGATGAGAATTGGGTGTTACAGGCCTTGCTCAGGGGCTCAGCAGTGGTATCTTGATATGCTGGGAATTGAATCTGATCTTCTAATTAGCAGCCCAACACTTTAATCACTGCACTACCACTTAACAAAAACACCAACTGCACCCCAGACATTCACCCACTGGAAAAGTGGCAAACTTTCCAATATTATTTAATAATAATCAGTACTGATCCAAATTTCAAACATTGCAAGCATTTCCAGAAGTTTATTCTATATGTTTTTAATTGTTTAAAAAAAAACATGGTTATGCATGTCATAAAAGTGTGGGTAATTCTTTCAAATACTTAATTTTTTTTTAAAAATAGAAGTGTGTTACAGCGTCTTCAAATTTAACTGTATGTATTCTATTATTCAGCTTCGATTCAGTTACCTGCCTTTTGATTCTTTATGCTAGGACATCATGCATTATGAGCAACTAAGGGCTGCAGTCATACACCATGACCTGCTGGTGGATAATCTAATCTATAAGGTACACACACACAGACCCGTACACACTTGAGAAGGTTCAAATGCTGCACTTTATTCAATAAAAATAGATTTTCTGACTGCTTGATTTATATGACATTTTAGCCCAATTGCCCATTTTGCTCAAAATAGGCTTTTTGAAATTTTTCCCATTAAATTTGTAGTTAAAAAAAAGTCTGAAGTCATGGGTTTTTAAAAATGATGTTTTTATTTTTTTGTATTAACAGTTTTTAGATACAAACTCTGAAAATATGGTGGAAATTATTTTATGTCATGACTGATTATATTAATAATTGCATCCAGTTTTGCTTTTTTTCTGTCACCCCAGGACGTGAAGCTTACTGCAAGTAATGATGATTATTACTTTGTGTTTGAAGATTTTTTATATCAAGTGAGTGTTTGCTGAACTAATAACATACATGGGTGTCTTTTTTGCATTTCTTTACTTTTAGTGTGTTTGATCATAACCTCGAGTTTCTAAGAAAAGAATGGCTTGGACAAGGTCAAAACTAAGATATTTTTATTCCCCACCTACTGAACACAGACACACACTGAATGTGTGGGAGGATAACAAGCCAAATAATAGTATGGCCACATTACTTTTAGATTAGTGAGTGATGTATTTAATGTTGTATCTTATTGTGTATGATAATTTTACATTGTTTCTAAAGAGTTTCTAAAGTTACTCTATGGAAAGTGGTCACACTGTGTATTAGGTGGACTTCTGTTTGTAAGGTTGGACTTCTGTTTGTAATATTGTAGGTTCAATTCTTATCACCACCAAGATGCCACTGCTGGTGTCTTGAGCAAGCTTCATCTGCTCAGTCGGATAATTAAAGGTGATAAATTGGATTTTGATCAGGGCGTTGGTCAGTGCCAGACAAGTGAAAGTAAACTTTTAGTTCAATAACTCTTCTGGCTTGAAAATATAGTATCGTTGAATCGTAAATAAGAAATACTTTTTGCAAAAAGACTTTTAAATAAAACTTCATTTAATTCAATCCCATGTTTCTTACCTTGTGATGATACACAGACTAATAGTTAGATATGCCAAAAAGTAAATGAACCTTAAAAAGCTCCAAAACTCTTAAGTCATAGAGGAAGACTCAGACATGATTTGATTTACGTAGTAAATCTTTTTAATGGCTTAAATACGTCTGGCCCAAATTCCGCTTTATATAATTATTTTTTTAGTCATAATGCCAGCTAGGGGATTCGCTGTGGCGACCCCTAAATGGGAGCTGAAAGGAGAAGAAGTGATAATGCCAGCTGTATTTAATGTTTTGATCTTCAGATAAAAAATTTATTGAAAAATTATTAGTAGTTAAATGTGTGGTTAAAATATAACACAGAGTGAAAACCAACTCTCTACCAAGCCTACAGGTGTCAAATGATTAACAGCAGCGGGCTGAGCATAAATATTGGTTTTTCTGCAAAGTTTTTTTTTCACCCAGATAAGTTAGTTGATATTTGATGTTATAGCGAATTTACTCACAGAAAGTGTTTCTTCAGTTACGTTGTGGAAAGGTCAATAAAAAGTAAAACTAAAAAAGGTTTTTTAAAGTAATTTGAGATTAATCATCAATAAAACGGACAGAAACAACCAGAAGTGCAGTGCAGGTCATGTAGAGAAAAAGATTTTGGTTTCTCTTATTCCTATTATTAGAATTCATGGAACATGATTTATTACATCTATTGCTGATTTATTACATCTATTCCATGCCTGTAATCTCAAGTACACCGATCTACAAATTGCACCTGAGCAATTTGCCATAGATATAAAAGAAATCATCAAAAGTAGATTTTTGTGTGTGTGGGTTGGAGTGAAGGTTTGTGAAAAGCATGCAGCTTTAATTTATATTAATTCATTCCTATTTTATTTTTTTTTACCAGGTTCTTCTGTGTTTTTCACGAGACTCTGCAGTTCTGGAGCATTTCAACTACAATAGTGCCACTCCTCCCAAATCCTACATCCAGGGTAATGTCCTTATAAGTACATGTCTCTCGGTTTGAGTGTGTGTTTAAATGTGTGCTAGAAACTTCATAAGTGTGGATTGTTGTGTGTTGCCTGTAATAAATTATGGTAAATTATTTGTGTTAGTGTTTTCCATTTGTGTAAAGTGATTTACAAAACTTGAAACATATCTAAGAACACATCATGCATGTTAACTATTGTTTTTATTTGTTAGACAATAAAAGCAATTTTATTATCATTAGTCTTCTGACTTTTTACAGTGAATAAATAAAATTAAATTTTATTAAAATAGATTTAAATTTACAGCATATGTCCTTATAAAAAGAGACTTAATTTATCTCTTAAAAAAACTAAGCAATTAGTGTAAATATTTATTAAAACTTTTTATGTAAAAACACAAAAAAAACTCAACTTTAATTAAAAGTAGTAATTGTACAACTTTTGTAGCAGTGTAAATTTGCTGTTTAATCAAAAGAAAAAAATACACAGCCAATAATGTCTAAACTTTTGGTAACAAAGTATACTCTAAGAGGAAATCTCCAATATTTTTATGGCCACCATTATTTTCCAGCAATGCCTTAACCCTTTTGGACATGGAGTTCACCAGAGCTTCACATGTTGCCATTGGGATTTTCCTCCACTTCTCCATGACGACATCACAGAGCTGGTGGATGTTGGAGCACTTGCTTTTCTTCCCTTTCTGTATTGAGGATAACTCACAGATGCTCAATAGGGTTTAGGTCTATAGACTTGCTTGGCCAGTCCATCACCTTTAGCATCTTGGCGGTGCCCTGCGTCCCAGTCTCCAAAGGGATCATGCTCTGTTCAGTATGTCACAGTGTTGGCATGCATGGTTTCCTTAATGAAGTGTAGCTCTCCAGTGCTGGCAGCACTCATGCAGCCCCAGACTATGACACTCCAACCCCCATGACTGTATGCAAGAAACACTTGGTTTCCGCCACACACGCTTGACACCATCTAAAACAAACAAGTTTTTCTTGGTCTTATCAGACCACAGAACATGGTCCCAGTAATCCTTGTTTTTTGCTGCTGGTCTTCAACAAACTTTTGCAGGCATTTTTGTGCTTCATTATTTAAAGAGGCTTTCTCTTCTAAAGATGCCATGCAGACCAATTTGATGTAGTTGGCTGTCATACCCCCCCCCCCCAAACCTCAGAAGCAATGCTGGCAGCACTCATCTGTCGATTGCCCAAAAACAACCTCTGGACATGACCCCGAGCATGTGCACTCAACTTCTTTGGTTGTCCATTGCAAGGCCTTTACATTGTAGTTTAATTTCTTTAGTGTTTTTTCCATAAAAAAGTGTAATAAATATTTACATATAATTACATATATTAGGGTAACATTTATCATCACATTCTGACCAATCAGATTTAAGGATTTTGCAACTTATGTGTTTTGCGTCTTTTTTAAAATAATTTATCCCTCTAAACATGTTGTTTTCTGTAGGGAAATCTGGTGCAGAGATGTATTCTGTGGTCTATCCCCCAAATGGTATATTTTAGTATCCTATGCCCTGCTTTAAATACCATATACACTTGTAACAAGGCATTTTTTATAGTTGTGATTTATTTTACTACTTTTAATACAACCTCCTTCAAAATATCACAGTCCTTTGTTTGTCTTTTAGGTGTTATCCCTTTTCATGGCTTTTCAATGTATGGTGAGTATGAGGACATTAAAGCAACATTATCATTGCCAATTTGTGCACATTTTCTTTTTTCATCTGGACAAACAAATGTATTTATTTCTATTCAGACCAACTTATAGCTGTTATTTTTTAATCCATCTAAGCAGGTTAAGGGTTAACAACCAAAGAAGTTGGCGGTGGTGCTGGTAGTTGAAGCCATACTTTCCAGATGAGCAACAATACCTTAACCATTAAGCTACCATTTTCCTAAGTTATCATGTGCTCACTTAAACTCGACAGTTTACATAGACACAGAAGTGGGACCTAATGTGGTGTAGTTTATTCTGAGATGCTTTTTTGCTCACTATTGGTGTAAAGAGTGCTTGTTTGAGTTGATGTATGCTTTACCCCATTTTGCCAAACTTCTTTTGATCTCTTGCTTTCACGCATAATACTGGTGTTAAATTATTTCGGTGTACATTTAAGAAGCTGTTGTTTTTTAAAGTACATAAAAAACTGAAGAAACCTGTCATGATTATTAAAAGACATCAAACATCACCCTTTAAACACCCTTTACATTGAGGGGAAAAGATTCTTTGAACCCCTCCCTGTTGATTTTGCATTTTTGACAACTGACAATAAAAATTATTAATTTATAATGTTATTGGTAGATTTATTTTGAGAGTGAGATACAATCGCAATTACAGACATTTTCTTGTTTTTGCATATAATTGCACAAACCTTTTGTCACTTTCTCATCAATCTTGGTCCACAATCTTGTTTCTATCATCTTCGGACAGCTCTTTTGTCTTGGCTATGGTGAAGAGTTTGATTGATTGAATGATTCTGTGGACAGGTGCGTTTTACACAAGTAACAACACATGTTTAGGAGAATCCCTTTAAGAGTGTCCCTTTAAGAGCATGCTCATAATCTTAGCTTGTTGTGATGGACTGGCAACCTGTGCAGGATGTACCTCTTTTGCCCTTCCAAGAACTAGGATAGGCTCCAGCAGACCCATGTGACCCAATATTAGTTAATAAGTAGGTATAGAAGATAAATAAATGATTGATTTTTTTTGTTGGTATTATGTCTCAGGCTGTAAAAACTTAAATTGTGGACTGATCTTTACTTGTCAGTGGGCAACCATACAAAATCGGCAGGGGATCAAATATTGTTTTCTCTCACTGCAACTGTAGCTTTTGTAGCTGCATTCGTTTATTCAATGCAGGTACACGTTTTATAAAATGGTGTATGTTTGTGTGTCTCCTGCAGTGGCTCCCCTGTGTTTCTTGTACAATGAGCCATCTGAGCTGTACAGCGTGTTCAGAGAGATGTATGTTCGCTACTTCTTCAGACTGCACTCCATATCCTCATCCCCCTCAGTAAGCATAAGCCATTGTGGTAAAATGTGGTAAAAAAAATCTAACAATTTTACCTCCAGGTGTGTGTTTTAAGATCTGTAAATGTTGGTGTGTGTGTGTGTTTGTGTTTGCACGCTACAGGGTATAGTGTCTCTTTGTCTGCATTTTGAGAGGCTACTCCAAACACATCTCCCTCAGCTCTTCTATCATTTGCAGGGAATTGGGGCCCAACCGTAAGTCTGGAGCTCAGTATGTTCTTATATAGTATGTAGTATTGAGTCAGACGCTGATTGTATAATACACATTTACCGACTTGGATGGGTAATAAAGGGAAAGTACATGATTTCAGTCTTTTTTTTGGAGCAAGCATTAGTGAAAATGTGTTTGTATATTAAATATTTCTTTCTAAGCCCCAGATTTGATATCTGTAATATTCAAATAGCGCCATCTTGTGCTTATGATTTAAATTTACAAGTTTCTGTTGAAGTAAATTTCACATTGTTTTTCTCATTTATTTGTCATACTACAATTTTTTCTTTCATATAAGATCTACCAGCAAGGGACTCAACAGAATAACCCATTAACATTTTTAATATTAACATCCGCGGTCCAATGTTAGCACGGTCGCCTCACAACAAGAAGGTCCTGGGTTCGAATCCCGGGCTCGGG
>JAOTQW010073384.1:0-12924 GCA_026260075.1 Sisor rabdophorus
AAGATGAAATAAAATGAAATGAGCAGTTTCGGTTAAGACTGCAGGGACAGTACCCATTATCGAATGACCCTGCTATTGATGTTTGTGTTTAATAGTAGTACTGTGCATATAATAAATGTGGAACACAAAATTGATTTTGGAACAATTCACTGATACTGATAATTCCTGAATTAACAAAAAACATGTAGAAGCGCAAGATAGTTACATTCTTACTCTAGAACAGGCTTTACCATTATTTCATTAAATACCAACCTTTTTAAACATTTAACAATCACAAAACTGATTTTATAACCAGAAACTTAATAATCTAGATCTATGAATTTACTTTTTATTCCTGCACATGTATTACAGATCAAATACATTTATAAGATCACATTCTGATTTACAAGAGGGGAAAGATTCAAAAACGAATTAAGTCAGGTTGAGTCAAAACTACGTCCACCGTTTAATAAAGCAGTTGCATCTTTTCCCTGTTGCCCTACATTTATTTGGTGATAAACTGTAAAGCCTGAAAACAGATTTGCTGCATTCTGACATAATGCGCAGTGAGATGAAGTGTGTGTACTACTACAATGTCTCTTAAGCCAAACAGCTGGTACGGATCTCAGTTTGCGCACCATAATACCCTGATGTAGTGACTTGTAGACAAATCTGCCTTGCTGCTGTTTGTTTTCTCACGTTCTATCCCACGGTTTGCACTACACTTAGCACTTTGGTTGTCTTCAAATCAGTTTACTTGCTGATTACTGATTTAGCTTTTATTGCTTTAGAAAATCCGCCATGAAATACTGAATCTCAAGGTCACATCTGCTAATTTATTAGTGATGAAAATTTCAAACTAGATCCTTTTAGATCATTTTTTTTTTATCATTTTGTTCATTTATTCATCATTCGTACACCCGGGACAGGTCATCAGTCCATTGCATGGCCACACATAGAGGAACAATAACACACACTCACAGTCGTTCTTATTCAAAGCGACAGATACAGCTGAGCAATTTAGGGGTGAAGCTCTGGGAATCAAACCCTAATCCTTTCAATCTATGCAGAAACATCTCTCTCTCTCTTCCTGTTTTTATCAAACAGAAACAGAAGTGTCTGAACATGAGGTGTTGAGTCGAGTTGAGTTTTCCTTTATGGTGGTATAAATTATTAATTAAGGATATACCATAACTCAGACTTTAGATGCATTTGAATTTACAGACTTGTGCATCGTCTGGTAGTATAAATAGTATGTAAATAATATGCAATATAAAGAGAAGGGCACTTGTATAAATTTTTTACATGTTTAATGTTTCAGATTGTACAATAAATGTAAATATTAGTCATAGCTAACACAAGTTATTACATCATTCAATCATTCTTCTTCTATAGCCGCTTATTCCTAAACATTTTAGGGTCACAGGGGTCTGCTGGAGCCTATCCCAGTGCACATTGGCGAGAGGCAGGGGTAAACCCTGGACAAGTCACCAGTCTATCCCAGGGCTACACACACAACCACATTCACTCACACTCACTTCTATGGGCGATTTAGAATCCCCAATCAACCTAATGCACAGTTTTTGGACTGTGGGAGGAGTACCTGGTGAAAACCTACGAGAAGAACATGCAAACTCCACACAGAAAGACTCGTGGGACTTGAACCCCGGATCTTCTTGTTGTAAGGTGACCGTGCTTGTTGTGAGGCCACCGCGCCGCCCGTTAACACATCATGCAGTTTTTAAATGAAGGCTTTCATTATTAAGGGGATAAAAACTCAAACTTTTAAATGTCCCTATGTGAAAAAGTCCTGTTCAATTTCTCTAACTATAGCCAGGCCTGATTACTGCCACAACTGTTTGCACTCAAGAAATCAATTAAATACAGCGCTGCGGTGGAGTAGAGGTTAGCACGGTTGCTCACAGCAAGAAGGTCCTGGGTTTAACTCCAGGCAAGGTTTCCTTCTGTGCAGAGTTTGCATGTTCTCCTCGTGCTTGCATAGGTTTTCTTCATGTTCCTCATTTTCTGCTCGGCAGACCCCTCTGACCACAAGCTAGGGAAATAAGTAAAACGATGGAAAAAAGAAATGAATGAATAAATGAATGAATAAAATCACTTAAATAGGATTTGCCTGACAAAGTAACGTAGACCAAACTGTGGAGCCTCCAAATGGAGAAATCATGTTGAGGGCCAAAGAAAATCAGAAACAAATGAGAGAAAAAGTAATTGAGATCTATTAGTCTGGAAAAGGTTATAAAGCCATTTCTGAAGCTTGGAAGCTGCAGCGAACCACAGTGAGAGCCATTATCCACAAATAGCGAAAACATGAAAGAATGAAAGACCGTCCCAGGAGTGACCGAACAGCAAAAATTAACTGTATGGTTGCTTTTGTAATTACAGCCATTTATTACACTTAGTCTGGTGTTCAAATCTGTCAATTTCTAGACATTTTCTTTTATATAAAATCGGTGCTAATCCGTCAGACTGTGAGCGTTTTTTTGTGTAAGCACTCATCTTTATCAGCAGCATCTAAGGAGGAAACCACATGGCAATGTGAAATGATGAGAACCTAAATAAAAAAAGAAACCAAGTAAAAGGCTGTTATTAAGCGCAGTCTGCTCTCTCAGGACTCCGTTACCATGGAAATGGGATTTACTGACGGAGATTAAAAATACGTCGAGCGTTTGTTAAGAAAGATTATGTAAGATTGCACTCTCTCTCTGCCTCTCTCATGCTCTCTATTTCCCCTATCCCTTTATTTTAACTTCCCCCTCTTTTTCTATTTCCCCTTCCTCTCTCTCTTTCCCCCAACTCTCCCCCTTTATATTTCCCTTTTCCTCCCTTTTCCCCTTTATCTCTCTGTTGTTCTCTTTTTTTCTATCTCTCTCACTCTCAAGCTAAACGTAAGCAGCTATGTGTGGATTATAGAAGGCGTAATGAGTTTAATGTGTGTATTTTATGCCTGCTTGTCTAAATCATTGGTAATCATTTATTTTATTTTGTTCTAAATAAAACAAAATTAGGATTTCAAAGAAGAACAGGATTTATCATTCTAAATTAGTACTGCATTGGATATGCAAACTAGTGAACCTGTGGTGGAAACAGACATTTACATTGGCTTCAGTGTGTTTGAAAGTGCAGTGCAAACCACACACACTTACAAAAAGGGCATGTTACTATTTTATTATAGGCAAATTGATCTAGTGTATAAGTGAGAACTTTACAGCACACCTATTTGTGTGTCTTTCCCAAGCTGTACACACAGATATATTCTAATATCTTTGTATGTTTTGTTTCTTACATTATTACCTCACTGAATTAAAACTCATACTTAAACAATTTATTCATTGTGTGCAAATCTTTGCTATGACTGGGGGAGAATGGGTCGTCCTATTGGGTGATCTGTTCACCTGCTTTACCTTGTTCTGTTTCACAGGATGCATGAACGGCTCAACGCCCAATGAACAACTTTGGGATGAATTGGAACACTGACTAAATTTTTACCTGCCATTTTGTGGCTAAATATAAAAAATTTGCACAACACCACACTTTAAAGACTAGCGGAGAGAAAAGTGTGGGGGTTATTACATGAGTAATAGTAATGGTTAAAAAATTCATGTATAAGGCTTAAGACTCCTTCTATCCTAATAAAATAATTTAGAGGTTTTCAGTTAGCGGTTTTGGCCATGTGCACTTCCTTTATGCTAGGTTTTATGAATAGTAACAGTTTATGTTGAAAATAAATGCTGGTTGCAAGTTCACAGAACAGTTCAGTGTAAAGTCAAATCTATAATGATCCATTACCTTTACACAAGTTATTTTTAGATAAATGTATTATTAGAAATGTATTTCTAAGTTTCTTTTAATCAGTCATTCATCTTCTATACCCGCTTATTCCCTAATTTGTGGTCACAGGGGTCTGCTAGAGCCTATCCACAGCGCATATAGGGCGAGAGGTACACCCTGGACAGGTCGCCAGTCTATCACAGGGCCACATACAGACAACCACACACTTACATTCTCTCCTATGGGCAATTTAAAATTTACAATCAACTTACAATCAACCTAATGCACATGTTTTGGGATTGTGGAAGGAAATCAGAGTACCCAGAGGAAACCCACGCAGGCGCAGGGAGAACATGCAAACTCTGCACAGGAAGACCCCGTGCCTGGGAATCAAACCAACGATCTTCTTGTTGTGAGGCGACCATGCTAACTACCATGCCGCCCTTAGAGGTTAAGTGAAATCCGTAAGTTATGTGACTCAAACAAGTCAAAGGCGACCGCAGCAAAGTGAGAAAATGGAGAAAAATACCCATTGAAAAAAACAGGTTCAGTTGGGGGAGGAAAAGTTCTTCTCTGACCAAACAAATGAGCAGGTTTTTTCATACTGGAGTAAAGTTTATATGGTCTTGTCCACATTGCTGTCTAGAAAACAAGATCACTTCTGAGAAACTGCCTCTGGGGTTTATTATATTATTCAAATGCTGATCCATCAACTAGGATAGATAAAGACTGGATTTCGTGGCTGAAACTGGTGAAACTGGTGAGCTCAGAAGAAAAAAGAAAGCTCTAGTTATATTATATATAATTTATTTTAGTGTGGATGTCATACTACTTATGATATACAAGTACATTATACTCCTTAAGCATCATATAGGTGTCATAAGTAAAGACATGGTGAATTAGACATATATCAAATGAACATTTAAATAACAGGCTTGTCCTTTTTTTGGTAAATACAAACAAGAGAAGAAAATAATCAATCTCGTTGTGCTCTGTTGTCTGCATTTAAGGTTTACGAGGCATTATAAAGTATAAAGTATATAATTAAACACATTGTACAGTATTAAGCTTTAATGGCTAATGGAGATGAGGTTTGTTTTGACAGTTGAACGTACTGCGGCATTAAAACTGCACTTGAACATTAGTGTGGAATGCTCTCTGTGCAGCCATCACATCCTTCACCCACCTTAAAATCGTCCTGTTGCCAAGGAAGTCGACCAGCGTTGTGAAGCAATTAGTTTAATGTAGATTTTTGCAGTGCAGCACATCGATGTAACATTGGCCCAGACAGCACTTAAAGTAGAAAATAATTATAAACACTTATGTTGTGGATCAACAAACCAGGATTTAAGGACTATGTCGAAAGTGTGTTGTTTGTGAACGTCTTCAGCAAAGCTTATGTTTTATAAGCTTCGGTTAATGGCTGGTGTCAATAGTGTAAACATATAAACAAGTTTAAATCGGCTTTAGTAAACAAATATGTTGAGGAAAACAGTTTGGAGCGTTAGACAAATGGAAAGAAATTAGCTGACAGAGTTAATTCACCAAAATGGAATGTGTGCCAAGGAAAACAATTGATGCGACCAAAAACCAAAAATGATTTGAAACTGTATGTGATCAGGATTTAAGTGTTAATGGTTCAGAGCGGCACAGTGGCATAGTCTTTAGCACAGTTGCCTAACAACAAGGGTCTTTCTGTGCTGAGTTTGTATGTTCTCCCCGCTCTTGCGTGAGTTTCCTCCGGGTACTCCTGTTTCCTCCCACAGTCCAAAAAACTGCTCCACCCAAAAAATTGGCTCTAGCAGACCCCAGTGAACCTAAATTAGGGAATAGACAGGTATAAAAGATGAATGAATGAATGGTTCACGAACCACAGATAAAGATTAATTGCATTTCAGTCAGAGCCAGAGGTAAAAAAAAATAGGCAACTTTTAGGTAGACATTAACTGCCAAGTAATATAAATGTCAATGCTGTACACTCCTGTCTTTTGACCACCTGAGGGCACCCTCACCAGTGTACTAGTGTACGTTCACTTCCATCTTATAAGCTAAAGCTACAGTGGGGAAAATAAGTATTTGATAAAGTGCCAATTTTTAAGTTTTTTAACTAACAAAAATTTAAAGAGCTCTGTAATTTTAGAAAAGTACACCTCAACTGTGGATTTAAAATAATACATTTTCAGCTTCTTACATAAAATAAATACTGAATACACTTGAACAAAATAGAACTTAATAGTTGCCACATAAACCTTTATTTACAATTGCAGAGGTCAGACGTTTCTGTTAGTTCCTGAACATGTTTGCACACACTAGAGCAGCGATTTTGGCCCACCCATCCATACAGGTCTTTTCCAGATCTTTTCAGAGGTTGTTGCCAAATATAGTGATACATGACCCCACCCATCCTTACTGCAATACTGTGAAGTTGTTCTGTCCTCTTTGCAGAAAAGCACCCCTAAAGCATGATGTTTCTATCCCTATGCTTCACGGTTAGGATGCTGGTCTTAGGATTGCAGTTACTAAACTCACTATTTTGGTCTCATCTGACCTTATGTGCATTGCAGGATTTTATTCCATGACTGCGTAGTATGTTGTAGTGTGATCCAAGTTCTTTTTAGGTCATCGACCCCCCCCGTAGTTCAAGAAATAGTGTGCTAACCACTATGCCACCGCATTGCCCTACAGGTGCATTCAATACAGGTAATGACTGGCGGATAGGAGGACTTCCTGAAGACAAACTAACAGGTTTGTTAGAGCCAGAAATTTTGCTGGCTGGTTGGTGATCAAATACTTATTTTATGCAATAAAATAGAAAGCATCGCCCAATAGTCCCACCGTCCACAAGGACAGAAGGTAGGTCTGCATCAGACTTTATTCTGCTCTGGCACCAAGATAGTAGAATACACTTCCCATCAATTTTAGAACATCACTGACTGTATTTAAGAGACTATTACCCACTTCTTTTTTAAATACTTGCACTTATCTATGCTGGTCTTTTGGCAGTTTTTGTGGTCGTTGAAGCTTTGCAATAATGTAACTCAGCACTTTAGTACATCTATCTGGATAAGGGCGTCTACTAAACACTGTAAATCTAAATCTAAAGAAATGAGATAAATCAGTGCCTCAAAATCATCAAACATTTCAATTTGCTTTATTTATGCTGACACAAACAGACAGTAATAAAGCAACTGGGATTTAAAATCCATTCATTTTAGAGATTTTAAATACATTTTTGATGCTTATGTTGAGCAGGTCTGCGTATTAGTGCAGTAAACCAATACAGTTGATATACACAAACATTTCTGTTACGATACACACATTGTAGCGCATAAACCAGAAAATGTCCTCACAAGGTAATAGATTTGTATATATGTTTACAGAATGAGTCACAGCTTGTGAGCATTTGTGAGGGTCTGCCTACGCAGTACGTTGTGGCACTGATACAGTTGTAAAGCTGTCAGAAATCAAACCAGATGATTTCTACAAATCAAAAATTTCTCATTGCACCAGGTTTACAGTTCTGATGTTCTTCTGTATTGTTAGATGACATGGCTGTGTAATCCCACACAAGCCATGTGTAATCCAGGTTTATGGAAAAACACGATCTGTTTTAAACACTGCAGAGTATATGTTAGTCTAAAAATATCAAAGCTTGCAATCAGACCTGCTTTTTTGGAAAGGATTTTGCTGATTTGTTCTGTACAAAAGAAGGTAACTGCAACTGGAAAAAAAGATGAACAATTATGAAGAAAAATTAAAAATGCAGTGACTAAATGAGTCTTTGATGCTTTTGCTTAACAACTAACAGAAAAAAAAGCCATAGAGCTCAAGCTAATATCTATTATCAATGTCGTGTGGTGAGAATGAGCTTTGTTCAGTTAATAAGGATTATGGCAAACAAAAACATTTTTTACTTTACTACTTTATATGAAACTTTATTCATGCTCTTTTGTGTGTGTATATGTGTGTGTGTGTGTTTCTGTAGCATGTCATTTACTGTAAAACTTTGTAAATGTTTGAGTGCACAGAAGGCTAGAAACATAAATTATTACTAACTAGCAAAAAAAAACAGCAAGATGAATGGTGAATGTTATTTGGACCTAATTTTATGCCAATACATAGATTTAATTGATGGAATAAATAAATTGGTTGTAACTGAATGAGGTAAAAGAAAATGTGTGTAATGGAAAAAATAGACACCATACATGCTTAAAAGATAATCATGGAGAATAAGCAAATACAAAACAAGTCCTAATCTTTTATCATTTGTTTATGGTCTACGGCTAAGCGCAAATTGGTCTGTTTACACAAAATCATTCCATTTGCTGTAATTGAATATTTACAATTATCTTAATCTATGGCTTTGTGTTGCCTCATTTCCCTTTATGTTTTATAGCCATTAATTAATAGTAATAACATAAAATCACTCTGGCTTATAAAATGCCCTTTAGCTTATCTTTTACATTTCTAGATCAAAACGGATATGTGTACATATTTATTTTACATATAATATTTTACATATTTATCTTTACCATACTGGTAGTCCTTCTATAACTTTAATGAAGAAAAGATAGACTGGAGTTTACCTGATCTACAGTAAAACATTTGCTAATTCTGGGGAACTTCTTTATTTGCTTTTTTTTGAATGCTTGAAGCTTGAAACTGTATTTTTGAATACTGTGTGTTAGACATTAGAATTTCTAGAAGAGGCTGAGGGCCTTTTCACTTAGACCAGCACAACAATGATCTCCAGTATATGCTATATATCCACCAACTACACAGCTGTATTTATTTGCCTTGCAGATAATATAGAGTACGGGACTCCTCATCCCCACCCCCTATGTCATTATTTTAGTTTATATCATTTGCCTCTCAGCAACAAGTCCCTGGGTTTGATTACGGGCAGGTGTCTTTCTTTGTGTGGTGTACATGTTCTCCTTCTGCCTGTGTTGGTTTACCCCGGGTTCTCCAGTTTTCTCCCACAGTTAAAAAACATGTTTGTTAGATGAACGAGAGAGAGAGTGTGAAGTGGCCATGAAAATAGACTAGGTGCTGGTATGGTGTTAAACAATAATATATTTTAATCATCATCAGTGTATAAATAACAGGCCATTTCCTAAATCACTTCCAAACATCAGTACTGTCATTTAATATGTAAAAATAAACACCTGTGCAGATCTTGAAGCGCAATTCAGATTTTTTTAATGCCATTCTTACCTATCTAGATTGCACTATTCACAGCAAAACAACTCAATGTAGACGTACTGAACACAAAAGAAAGTAAAAACAGTGCATGAGCAATGGGCAATAATCAATGATTATTTTTGTTTCCACATTAGATTTAAAGGTCGTCGAAAACAATGAATACTTTAGGAGGTGAAAAAAGAGGGCACACCATATTGCAGCTTGGATGAAGCAGCTTTGATCACCAAGATCACATTGGTTATCCTTTTTTATTCTGTTGTTACTTAATTTGTTTGCATACGACACAAACTTTAGGTAAACAAAAATAATAAATATTAACACAGTCTGCAAGTGACTGGCGATCTGTCCAGGGTGTACCCCTGCCTACTGCCCTATGTCTGCTGGAAAAAGGCTCCAACAGAACCCTGTAACCTAAAGTTAGGGGATCAAAAGGAGGTATAGATGAATAAATGAATTAATATACACAGTTGTGTTAAGTTCTATGTCGCTGTTGGTTTTCACCTGTGTTGACATCATGTGTCACCCAGGTTTTTTAATGATGCTCCACTTTGATTAACAGGTACAAATCTAATCTGCTTACATGCCAGACTCTAGTGAATGAATCTGCGTCATATTCCTTTTATTAATACATATAAATAGCACCTGAAACCAATCTGAAAAATCAGAATTCATGTGATTTTTTTTTTCTTGATTTGTGCGTCATATCCCATCTGTTCAAAAAAATTCACATGGTAGATGCAGTGTAATTGCAGCCATAGTAATATTGAATTCAAAACAATGTGACAATCATTTTCTAAAGTACTGAATAATTGCCCTTCAGAGAGCTGGGATAGGCTCCAGCAGACCCCTGTGACCCTGAATTAGAAAATAAGCGGTTATTGAAGATGAATGAATAAATGAATAAATAATTCCATCACCTTATTTAAATAAGTGTTATGATTTCAACACTGTTTACATTTCTATTACATTTTAAATTGACTCCTCTATATTCGTAAAGCAGCATTTTGTATTAGGCAGTTTAAACTGCTGCCGATGCAAACGTAGGCAAATTTTAGTCATGCGCTTTTCGTAAAAACAATTCAACAATGTGTCACTGGAACATATGGGATGGCTACAAGTAAACTAAAGCAGATGTTCTACTTCAGCTTGGAGCTTCTACAATTGTGAGTCACCTCAGCTGGAATTTCTCTTTATAAAATATCACTTTATTTATATATCTCGCTCCTGCAGCAAAATAATCTCTTGAATAATCTTACACGGCAACTTGTATTTAGGATTTAATTGTAAATGAGAACGGCTGCTGTTGTCCTGAACTGACTGGACTGGGTGTATAAGAATCTGCTTAAAGAAGTCTTTTAGAAGATTATCCAATCTAATTTTATAGGATGTTGCATATTTTAGTTTTATGGTAACAACATGTTTGTATAGTCATAGGACAATATGACTTTTTCTTCGGTGATGAATGTTTTTGGATACATGACTATATCCTTAAAAAAGGTTTTCACTAGATTGGGGAGCGTAGCTGTGGAAATTTATTAGTTCAGCCACAATAATTTTAGAGGTTTGGGTGCATTCAGTATTACAGTAAAATTGGTGTGAGGAATACTTTATTTCCCTTTCAACTATAACACACCATCTCTGCACTGGAGTGCTTTGCATACAGGATTGTATACAGCATATACAGCATATACAGATTGCATACACCTATGGTATCTTAAAGTGGCAAGACAGATTAATGTAACCGGCAGCCGTGGTCCCCTCCAAACCAGAGCGTCAAAATAACACCTTCTAAAAAAACAGCTTTGGCAAAAGGCATTGTACAAAATAAGTATGATAGAAAGCATCACTTCTTCTAAGGCATTAAGGCTGTAATAAATTACTGTTACATTTATTTTTGTAAGGACATTATTTAATGCCATTATGTGTAACTGGTTACTCTCCAACGCTGCCAGGAATAACAGATGTAAAAATGTGTACTTCTTTTTGTGAACCTCTAATTAAGGAATTATTCATTTAGTCATAAATATCCATTTATAACATGTCAAAATAATCTGTTTGTTTCTGACTAAACTTCTGACCACTGACTAAAGTTAAAGTAAAGATGCCTCTACTTAAGAGTTAAAAGTAAATCAACTACCAAAAAAATTTTAAGAGTGTAAGTCAACTACCAGAAAAAAGAAATGTAATTTAACTACCTTAAGTAAATAAAAAAGTTAATGAACTACCAGTAAAGAAAAGTAAATTAGCTATCAGAAAAACAAATTAAAAGTAAAAATCAACTACATAAAAATAAATAAATAAATCAACTAACAGAAAGGAAATGAAAAGTTAATTTACAATCACAAAAGTGAAGTAAATCAGATACCGGAAAAACAAATTAAAAGTAAAAATCAACTACAAGAAAAAAATAAAAGTAAATAAATCAACTACCAGAAAAGAAATGAAAAGTAAATCAACTACTAGAACAAAAGAAAAGTAAATAACTTCATCTTCTATACCCGCTTATTCCCTAATTCGGGGTGACGGGGGTCTGCTGGAACCTATCCCAACGCACATAGGGCAAGAGGCAGGGGTACCCCTGGACACATTAAAAATATCAGTTATATTACTTGTATCCTTAACAGCACTTGCTTGTGTTTCTATTCACAGCATTACTTCCTTATTGTGTTTGGCCATGATGGACAGAAGCCTCTGGAGCTCCGTGTTGAAGAGGAAGCAGAATGTGATGAATGGGTGGAAGCCATCCAACAAGCCAGGTAAAGCAGTTTGTGGGTCAGTGGATCGTGCCGGTGAAACAGCACCATGTTATGATTCCCAGGGCAGGAGATTGTCAGAACTTACCATAGGTAGGAAATTCAGACCGCTGGGAGGTATAATCTTTACTAAAAACCAGAAGCTTAACATCCCTGAGATGTTGCTTTCTGTCTCACACTCTCGAGAAAGCATCTCTGGCAAAGCACTTTGGTATGCAAAAGACTTATTGTAGGTGACCCTCTTGGGTGGCTGGGGCATCATAAAAGGATATTTATGTCTCTATGTTTTTAAATGTTATCAGTCCCAAAGTAAAAAACAGACTGGAGAAATAGAGCGGTAATAATGTCTACAAAAAGCATACACCATCTGGAATTTAAGGCACCTAGACTTTAGCAGACCACTTTTTAAAGCAGAAATTGTTTATACAACTGAGACTGACATTAACTTTTGGATTGTAATAACCTCTGGAATGAGACAGACTAGCAGGTTTCTTCGTCAGCAGATGTGTCTCAGTGTATTGGGAAAAATCACTATGCTCTTCTGGCTCACAGAGCTCCGCTTACTATGATGAGAATTTGCCTGTTAATGTTAATTATGTATCAAGTTAATAATAAATGTTTATGCATGTATGGCATATAATTTATATTATAATACTTATGTACTTAAACTAGTATATAATAATATCTGAGAAAAAATAACTAAAATGATACTATTGCAGTGAATATAACAATTTATAATCTATTTGATGTCACATGTCACAAGGAAGGCATTTAAGACTCATTTTTAAATGCTTGTCTTTACATTTAAAACAGCTCCATTAATGGACTTCAGCTGGTTAATTTTAATAGTAGGTCAGTGAAGTGATTAATAGAGTAATGCTGTCTTTCTTGGCCTTGCAGCTATTCTGACATTATTATTGAGCGGGAAGTGCTCATGCAAAAATACATCCACTTGGTGCAGATCATGGAGACCGAGAAGGTGGCAGCCAATCAGTTGCGCACCCAGCTGGAGGACCAGGACACTGAGATTGAGCGACTTAAAGCAGAGGTAGATACGCTTTTCCGTGACTCAGTAAAAAGCTTTTAATTTTATGCCTTATAGGATTAATGATTTATTCATCAAAAGATGATAACATGGGCGGCGCGGTGGCGAAGTGGTTAGCACCATCGCCTCACAACAAGAAGGTCCTGGGTTCGAATC
>JAOTQW010073401.1:0-12920 GCA_026260075.1 Sisor rabdophorus
AGGCTTGGGACTGGCACAGAAGTCACTGGCTTGTGGCCCCTGTGGCTAGATTATTTATTGGTGCATGGTGTTGAGAATAAATAGCTTTTTATGAAAGCTAAACAATGCTTATTATTGTTTTCTTATATCTACAGTTTGTTCACCAAATAATAGCTGTATTTTATTAGTATTATCAAAAGCTGTGCCTGTGTCATTTGCAGTATTGTGTGAAATTGCTGGAGCTGTAGATGGGGCAAAAGGTGAATAAAGCAGGCCATTGAGATCAGGCAGCATGAGAGAGAGTTTTATCCTGGTAAGAAGAGAGCAAAATCAATATAGTAGCAGTGAGAGATCTTGACTGTAAGGCTCTTAATGCAGAGCACAGTAACAAAGCCATGTCAAACAGAGTTGCTAATAGTCAGCTAAACAGCAGCTTCAATTACGCATGAATGACCCAAATAACTGCCTAAATCCTCACATAAACAAGTGACTATAGTCAGCTGCTGACTATAGTCAGCAACAGTTTTCTTTATATCAAAAAATTACCTTAGGCTTATATCTATTTTTCTTTTGCATTTACATCATGTGTCTCAGGCCAGTTTTCAGAGGTGTTCCCCTTAAAGGAGTATTAGCAGGAAATGTAACTAGGTCTCTGGCAAATAGTTTTGCTAATAACACTACATTCAAAAATAAAGATAATGAAATGCCAGTTTAATCTGGCAAAGAAGCAATGGTAATTTATGATAAACAACATAGGAAATATTCAGCAATATTTATCATGATAGTTTGAAATTACACTTTCAGTACCCTGTAGCATTGTGTCTTAAATATATTAATGAGTAAATGTATGTATGTATGTACTTTAAATTAATGCTAAATGTGAACCAAAAAATGCTAAACACACCCATTTCATTCATACATTTGTCTAAGATAAAGTTGTTAAAGGAATAAGTACACCAGAAGATACGCGATTGGTATTTTTTAGTGGTCGGAGTTGGCTCACAGCAATGAGACATCCTGTCTGTGTTCACATCTGAATATCAATTATTCATGCAGAGAAAGAAAGAGCACATGGGCTGTCTTAACACACAAATGCTCCTTGTTTTTAATTTTTTAAATACAGCACGATAAAAACACATGTCTGTATGGGTTGTAGGTATGCTTATGTAATTAGGTGTAAACATGTTTTGTGTGAACGAGAATAAAAGGAATAAAAAGAAAATTATCCTGAATCAGTTACAGTTTTTATGCTGCACAAACAGTTTTTTTGCCCATTTTAATTGACTTTCTTCAATTGGAAGGTTTTTTTTTTTGTTGTTAAAAATCAGACTTGCCACATTTCAGGTGTGCTGTTTGGGGATGTGGGATTGGCCATTTTGGCTAATGTGTCTGGAAAATATTTGCTAACATAACAGTCTTTGACAAAGATGAAAAGATCTGCAGTCATCCACTTGTGCCGAAAGCATCATAAAAGCCTAGGAGAAGATGATTATGATGTCGTCGGTTATGGTCTATTCTTTCTGTTATGAGGGCCAGGAAAAGTGTCATCTGCAATTTTGTACTAAAAATGAACACTTAGATGAAAGGGAGTAATGATGGTTTTTGTGTTCTGTCCTCAGTTCATGTGTAAAATTCATTTTATACCAGGACATAAATGTTGTAATGATATAAGTATGTGGTAAGCTTATATTTCGGGTCAGTAAAACTGATCAAATAAGTATATACAAGTTATATAAGTTATATGTACTATTAAACACAAAATATTTCAATCGAAAAAGTAGATTAAATTTCTATAAATTATAAAGTCAACTTATGTTGGTGTTAATTTTGAATTTAATGCACAATAATATTACTTTTATGGGGTTTTTTTGTTCTTTTTTAATTTTCAGTTTTCCCACTACATACAGCTAGATATTCTGTAATTATATAAATATTGGAAAAAATGTGTCTCGCAGGACTACAGTGCTACATACAAGTTAAACATAATCTACAGTGCTCCTGATTCTTCCAATTGCCGACTCGTCGATGGTCAATGTTTGTTGGTCAACAGAGTTATTCCTCAAGTCCATCACAATTTCTTTTGTCTTACTCACATTTAGGGTTATTAGCACCACATAAGTCTGTAAGCTGTCACTTACTGTAGTGTTTCATTATTGTTTCTGATTTCATAAATTAGCAGCATTAAGGGTAGTGGAATGAGCACACAACACTGTGGGGCACACAACACTGTGTGGTAGTGCTTGAGTTGTTGCAGCCGACATGGATTGATAGTCTAGGATTCAGTTACAGACGTAAGTGAAGCCCCAGTTATTTTATTTTAGTAATTTTATATGACGCATGACTTACCCTCTCAAAGCACTTTATAGTTGAGGATTATTACTTTTTTAGAATAATCGTTTAGGCAGGACTGAGTTGAATTCTTTAAGATGTGTAGAAACGACTGCCTAGTTCAAGAAGGTGGTAAAGATGTACATTGTCAGGGCCTGCAGGGAGGTATACGTCACTGGCCTGCAGCAGCGGCTTGTAGTTGGTGCTTGTCTGAATGGCTTGCCACAGGGTCCAGGTGTCTTCACTGTCACTGAAATTATTGTTAATCTTTGAGCATAAATGGTTTTTGGTTATTTTTTATCATAAATGGCATAGATTAGCTCCTGAGCAGAGTGCTGATGGTCTTGGTGATTTTGACATCATCAGTGCACTTTTTAATGTAAGCAGTCACTGTTTTAGTGTATTCTTGTTAGTCTGTATGATTGTTGTAGATAGATTGTTGTAGATTGCTGCCTCTTTGCCTCTGTAACCTGGGATCAGCCCTGAAGTGCTGAGGTAGCGTCATCTGGCCATAAAGTCATCTGCTTTTAAAACGGTTTGCCAAGTTTGAAAAGTGTTCTGTACATTGGAATTAATATATCAGAGATGTGATCCGAGTATCTGAGGTGGGGATGGGGTGCCACCTTGTTTCACCTTTGTATCCAGTGTGATGGTTCACATGTTGAGAGAATTTCAGCTTTTGAAATTAAGTTTGTATCGTTAAACTCGCCAACTATGAGAAAAAGTCATAATTTTTTTTTTTTTTTTTTACGGTTATCACTGTACAGTTTGTGTGCAGTTTTCTTAGCATTTGCACATGGAAATGCAACACACAACAACATTGGCTGGAAAGTCCTGCCGAAGATAGGACAGTTAATGCTTAACAAACATAAAATCCCCCAGCAATGAGCAGTGTTTTGTTATTACTGCAGCACTGTTATACTGTTCTTTGTTGATATACACACACAAGCCTGTGTGATAAGTCCGTTGCTGAAATGTTATGCCTGCAGTCTAGATAGTTCACCTATAAAGAATAATCATAAGATGACTCCAGAAGTCACAGAGATGGCAGATCTAATGATTTTAATGGTAGCTTTTCCAAACAGTTTTTTTAAGCACTACTTGGTGAGGTGTTCATGGCCAAAAAATAACTCTCTCTATGTCAGTGGCAAGTAATTCTGAGCGAGTAGAACACCTCACATTTGTGTAAAGTTACTAGTATCTATACAAGAGATTAGAAGTAATATGCCCAATACTAATCTAAGTGATAATGCAGACTATGCTGCAGTTTCTGATATTACTGTACTAGTGCACACAAAAATCTTTAGATTTGCAGGTGTATGCAGCAATGTAACTTTATATAATAAAACAAAATATAAATCTGGTATTGACTAAATCCTTATCTGCATGCGCCCTGCTGTGTTTTTCAACAATCAACAAAATTATGACTACCCAAGATTTTCTCTATTGCGTATATTTGCTTGATTTCTTTTTTTACCCTTTACAAGATGTTTTTTTGCTTCCATCAAACATTAAAGCAGCACATTTATAACAGATCCTGTCAGTTTTGTAAATTAAAATAAGAAATGAATTTTATAGTGGTTTGTTGGGTTTTTTCCCCTACAAAATTTGCTACCCTTATGCAGCCAAGGTTTTTTTTTCACATTTATTGGCAAGCTGTCACCCAAAACAGCCGCAAGCTGATAAGTTATTCTGCATTTCTTCACTGTCAACTTGAGTTTTGTACTGCAAGGTGCACCATTGGCTTAAAGCTAAAACTACAGCTCTGGCAGTGAAGTAAGCATCTGTTTTTGGCATGTTCAGTTAACATTTACAGCATTTAGCAGAATTTTAGCATTCGTCCAGAGCAAACAAAAATGCTTTATTTCACATTATTGAACAGCTCAATACTGGTAAAATCAATCACAAAACAAAGTGTAACAACCACCAAAAACTGTAAAAAGAGTAGCATGGATCTTTTTCTTTGTAAATATATTTTGTTAGTTAACCTTTGAAGGATTACCTTATTAAGGATTATCACAGTTATACAACCTGAGGCCTAATCACAGTGCTATTAAAAAGAATGGAGCAAGAGATGCAGCAAGAGAGAAAGAAGTCTAATAGTAAGGACAAGACTTTAAAATCATGGTGCTGGTAAATAAGATTTTAGCAAATCGAGCATATACAGGTCATGAGGTGAATTTCAATGCCATATCTAAAAACATTGTGCATGTATTAAAACTGGAGAACTCTAAGTTAACCCATGCAAGCACTTGAATAACATTAAAAACTCAGCACAGAAAGACCCCTTGCCGGGGAATTGAACCCAGGACCTTCCTGCTGTAAGGCGACCGTGCTAACTACTATTCCACCGTGCCGCCCCTAAAATTTAGACAAATTTAGAAAAATTGCCTTTTTTTGACCATTGTCATGCTGGAATAATCATCGTCAACCCATTTTCAATTATTTTATAGAGAGAAGAACATTCTCGCCCAAGATTTGACTGTAAAGTTGTCTTGTCCCCTTAGCAGAATTATTATTAGAATTGATGGTAAACAGTAGGGTGGAAAAGTGCAATTTGCTTAATTGATTTGCGGCATCACTCAAAGATGTTTTACAGCCCGGTATCCCATTCTAAAGCAGAATATCCTGTCTTGTTCTATAGAAGTAGACTATAGACTATGTACTTGATTTTGCCATGTGTCGACTTTAAGTTTTTATGCATGTATGTCAATTCAGCTTTATTTGTACAGAGCTTTTAAAAATAGTCATTGTTCCAAAGCTACTTTACATATGCAATGTCACTTGATTTAATACTGCCCCTAAAATGTTGAATATAATAATCACTGCCTTTTTGTACATTAGCATTGTTGTAGGCTTTCTTGTTTTAATTCTGATTGCCCTTGTAAAACCAAATGGAATAAAATACTGGTGGGAGCTATTTCTGGTCAGCAATGGAATTTAAATGGAACGATTTTGACAAATCGGCTATGAATCATCTGATCAGTGAAAACAAAGTGAGCAGATCTGGATAGAACCTGAGATGTAGCTCTGGTTGAATTTTGGCATCGGCTCATCTGTAGGAAGGAGGAGGAGCAGATTGACAAGTAAAATCCCAGGAGCTTAAGCTCTCTGACTGCTGCTTGTCACTTGGAGTGAAAGAGGTGGGTTGGTGCGTCTATTTCTCTCTTGCGTTAATATCGCAATCCTAACATTCTGTCTCATGACAAGCCAAGTAAGAAGAACAGACATGCACTCCTACTGTTAAGCCAAACATTCTTTGGAAGCACCAGGTTTTATTTATGATTTCTTTAAACCAAAACATCATCAGTGGTAAATGTAATTGCATGCTAAATAAGTCGCAAGCTGTTTCCACACTTGTAGCACACAGGCAGCCTAAAGTAAACTGCATCCTGCACACTGATCCTTGCTTCATCAGTTTAGGATTACTTGGATTGCACAGTAATCAATAGCCTCCTGCAGCTTTGCAGCAACTTGTCAAAATTCATCACAGCTTTCTTCTTTAGTAACACTTGTAGCATATTCATCTCAGCCCACACCTGAGTGTTTGCAACATGCTGGAGATCTTTAAAGAAAGTCAATTATACTGTTATATAACCCTACACCCTGATGCCTATTGGGTTCTGTTTGTCTGTTTTTTGGTTGATTTTTCTTCCCTTCTTTTCACACTACTTAAAGATGGAATACATAATATGATGTGCAAAAGCTTAAATTTGCAATTAAGAACAACACCCGTGCAGATGTTTTCAGGGTTACATAATACATTCCCATATGGTGCAACGAGACACTAAGGATTTATACCAGACTGCCCTCTGATGGAGAATGTTGGCAATCTGTTAGTGGTCTTTTTTTACTTGCATACGATTTGCATTATTTGACGCATGGGCATGTTTAAAATAAGGTAAAGATTATTATTGATTGATAAAGGAAAATAAAGGGTTATTGCTCCTGGGCACTTATCTCTCTTTCTCTCTCTCTCCCTCGCTCGCTGTTTGTGTGTGTGTGTGTGTTTGTGTGTAGCCTGGCATGTTTCTGCACCTTTACAATCTTCATGCAGTAACCCGAAGGACTTCTGGGCAATCCTCAGACTGTGATGCTCCTCTCTGCTTTCACCTGCATGGTGGTACTTCATATGGTAGAGGCCTGTGTGTGATTCCCTCAGACAGCCCAGAGCTCCAGCCGCTTAAAAGGTAAACTGCACTGTGGCTTTTGCACTGAAATACTGCATTAATTTCCTTTGTTTTTATATTTTTTATAACACAGTTTTTATATTTCACATATTTTACATGAATACAATTTTTACTTTAAAACAAACAGATATTAGCAAATGTGTTCAAAGTTTTTAATGCCAATTCGTTTCTCAATTCTCACTTGTCTAGATTGTTGGAGAGTCATGCAGCAGCAACTGGTAAAGAAATAATAAATGATGTCACTCTTCTTGAAACCTGGTATACTCCTCCAGAGGTTCCTGGTAAGTTCTCAGTCTCGCTTTGTATCTATCTCTTACTCACTGCATTCAATGTAATAGATTATAAAATTCAGTAGAATGTAGAAAACAAAGAGACCAAGCTTAAAATTTTATATTTATAAATTAGTTTAGATTTAAATACATTGGTCCTTTTGTTTCAGGTGAAGTGTTTAATGAAGACATTTGTACAGGTAAACTAAAAATAGATTAATTGATTTATTCTTTTTATTATGTTCATTATATTTGTCTATTTCTGCATACAATGTGTATTGCCTTCTGAATAGGCTTGAAAAGTATTCAGCAGGGAAACCTAAAACTTGCTTGTTTTCTTGTGATTACATGTGTTCAGTTCGGACATGTGAACACACACTGCAGCAAGTATCCCTTGCTCATGTGAAAAAATTGACTTCACCTGTGGTTTGTCACGTTCGTGCCAAAGTGAAATCTTACCAACCTCAGAACCTTTACCAGTGCCTTAAACTCTTCTGCCCTAAATGTTTAGCACTGTGAGTATTATACTGCAATATACGCAAAGATGGCGACCCAATGTTTTGTTTTTTTTGTTTGTTTGGTTTTTTCTATTTGTAAACTATTTGTGAGCATGGCCCTTAACCCCAAATGCTCAGTTGTAGAAAGAGAGCGTTAACCTAAGTCGCTCTGAATAAGGACGTTTGCCAAAGGCTGTATATGTAATGCAAATGGTTAAGTTTATTGATTGGTTAATCATTTTTAATCTAAACAAACTATAGGAATCTAGACACATACTCTACTACCAAGGATTTTGAAGCACAATTCCTTTTTGGTGTATTAAAACAGCAACATCATACCTTCATTTAATAATAAAAATCTTTAAAAATGTATTTTGTTTGTTTTTTAATGCTTTTTCAGCTTTTCCAAAGAAAATTTAATGTTTATGAATAGATAATGTCTGTTTTTCTTTGTAAAAGATCATACTATTAGGCTGGCAGACCCTTACATAGGCAGAGATGGTAGATGTTTTTGCTTTATTGCCAGGGCTCACAATTGATGTATAATCTAGAATCTAATCAGGCATGTATGTTTCAGTTTATATAATATAATATTAGTTTGTATAAATAATTGCAGAATATTGTAAAATAGGCAACACAAGTCATTTTTAGAATATGCATACCAATTGTATAAAATAACCAACTTACAATCAGTGAATTTATTTGTTTACAACTAAACATCCTATTTTAGATGTCCTTCTATACCAGATGTCAGTTTTCCTCACTGCGAACGCATCTTTTTTCAAAACAGTTATTTAACTTGTCATGAAAGTAACTGACTGAAAAAATCAGCATGAATTTAAAAGTGATTTTAACAACCATTATATTAAATTGTAGACAACTATAATTAGCCAACTATATTTGTGAGAGAATGCTAAAGCATTAAAATTATTTTCTTCCCCGTGTTGATTCATTTTAGCCTGAATGTTTCCCCAGGTTTTATAACATGTCAAGCAAGGGTTCTGTATATTTTCTGCTCTGTTACCAGATAAAGGAGCCATCTAACTCACTTTTTCAGTACGTTTGGTCCCTCGGTAAGATTGTGTGTCAGATTCTATTGTTAGACCATAGGCATAAAACAGATACACCCTGTGACCATTGAGTTTAATCCATTTTTCATGAGAAGTTATCTACAGAAATCCTGCAGCTGTTCTCAAGCTGATATGCATAATGTGTCTGTATAATAGAGCGGAGGTCCCCAGCGATAAGGTTATAGCTCTCGTATTCCAGAACGCTTTGCAAAACCATCAGCTGTGTCATGAGAAATGGGCAGTCTCCTCTTCAGTGGACTCCGTTAGCATGCATGTGTCCGCTGAGATGGTCCTGAGGGACACGCACACCCAGCTGCTATTTCTTCAGGGTGAAGCATAAGATTTTATTTATTTATTTATTTTTGCAAGACCAATGGGTCAGTGCATTTACTTGTTTTTCTTGGTTGGTGTTTTATAGGGGTCACTCTGAATGAGATGTGTGTGATATCGGCTGCTCATAGCAATGTGGTCCCTGTTTGCAAGGAAGGTGGGAGAATGAGCCTGCTGGATTTTTCTTCCCCATTCCTCTTCAGGGGAGACAAAAGATATTTTGGGTCAGGCTTTCATGATTAGATTCTAGTCTGTTATATACTTTGTCATTAAAATATTTGTGGTTTTCATGCCTTAAAACATATCTTTATATCTCATTTATGTTGTGTCTGTGTTTTAGGTGTAAATGCTGCACACAGTCCACATTTCTAGAGCCTATGGTTACTGGAATAGAAACGTGGAATGAGCATAATATAGCTAAAGGTAGTAACGAAACTACAGAATATGATTTACCCCTCCACATCATCACTACCAGGTTGTGTTCACTGATGGTGTACATCTCTTCCCCTCTCTTTATCTTTGCCTCATGGCTCACTTAGCTCTTGGTGTGCAGCTGATGCAGTATGCCTTACTGATGAAATTTGAGCTAGAAGATGAGACCGACACACTGGAAGCTTTCCTTTGGGACCATGCTGTAAGCAGCATCATTTTAAAGCATGTTTTAGCATTACATTTTTTTAATTATTTTTAAATTGCCTTTAGCTATGCAAAAATATTTGTATGAAAGACAGCTTTTGGTCTGTGTTTTTGTTTTTTTTTTACAATTAATACTGGCCTAATTAATGATTAATGATATAGGCCAATATTGTTCTAGTACCTTGTTTAGCAAAACAAGGTGGTATTTCCACTCTCTGAGGAGGCACAGAAATTCAATCTTTCTTTTCTCTACCATCTGATTCCCTTAGGAGAGATTCTTCCATGTCACTGCTGCTGACACATCAGCTTGTCAGGATTCGCAGGATAAAGTTCAGACCATTGTGGATAGACTTTATCCACCAGGGAGCAGCATGGGTAAAATCCTTACCAGCAAACTTTTTCTTCCTTTCTTAAACTGCCCACTTCAAATAAAGAGCTGAGCACAGAATGTACTGAAGACCCATTTTTTTCAAACAATACATTAAGTTGACCAGTCTGTCTCAGAGATTTTTATTCATTTAACAAAAGATATTACTGTATGTTCCTACAGTTCATTTTAAAGTTTCTTTTCTCTCTCTCTCTCTCTCTCTCGCCCCCCCCCTCCCTAACCCCCAGACGAACGACCCTGGTTAGACCTCTGCCTTAGCGCCTACACGGTACAGGAGAATGGCACAAGTCAAGTGTGCTACCAGATCACTAACACAGAAGCAAGAGAACCTACACTAACCCACGTTTGACCACTGCTAGAAAGCTGCTAGATTGAAAGGAGATTAGCAAAGCCATGTATAATAAACAGTTTTTTTAAATAAATAGATGTATCATATTCATCTATGTAATCTACCTTTTTCTTATTGCCTTTATTTTAAGCCTAGCATACTATTTTTATAGCCTACTTCTATGAATACAATCCTTGAAATCACCTTTATTTGGTCTAACTAAAAAAAGGATTCCTTTTCACCAGTCTCCTCAAATCTGGATATGGGCTCAGCAGGTGTTTGGTTCCCATTACAAAAAAGAAATGTAAGGCAAATGCATGCTGACAAACAAAACATTTTGCAGTGTGGCTAATATATAAACAAATCAAACGATTATGGCATGGAATTTTTCATGGAACTGTTGTACAGGATTTGTCTTTGTGTTGTTTATTATTCTGGTCTATTGTAGATACAGAAACACATATGGAGTCAGACTGAGAACTTTAATGATGTGATACTTTTCTCCCTTTGTTCTGGTTTTACCTGATATGTTTTTTTTATTTTGACAACAAAAACATTATTCCAGGTATTCCGTAGAATTTAAATTTAACTTAAAAGTGTAAATGCAATAATTTGGTTTACTACCTATTAAACTGGTATTGATGTATTCATTGTTGGAGACTTGAAGTCACTGTGTAGGTCGCTCTGGATAAGAGTGTCTGTTAAATAATGTAAATGTAATGTCAGTGTGGGCCCGGGTGGGATAGTCTCCAGCAGACCATTGTGACTCTGACTTAGGGAAGATAAATGAATGGGCAAAGATATAAATATACAATAGTCTAATGCTTGCAATTATAGACTTAGTATAAAATAGTCAATATGAGATAGTCAATATTTGTTCCAAAATATTGCAGGTATGTACAAACACATTTACTGACTGTTGGATTGGGTTTTAATTGAGGGGAAAAACTTTTCTGCACACAAACACACACACCCCTCTAATATGTGTAGCATATTCTTTGCTACAGGGTTATATGGGGTTGTGCAGTTAAAAAAATTAGAGAACATAGACTGATTGATTATAGCAAAACAATTTTAAAATTGAGATATGTTATATTTAAGGGGCTGGGGGAGGGACTTTTATTGGAAAATTGGACCTAAAGACGGTGTCGGTGTGTGTGATCCCGCTGAGCGGCGCTCTTTTAGAGATTTTGTGTGTGTCTGTGTATCCGACGGCAAATGCACAGCAGGAGTGAATGAGAGAGGAGTGAAACTCCTCCATCAGCATGCTGAAAGCCACACATCACGAAACACTGGAGTTTATCACTCAGCAGTTCAATAAGCGGAGAGTCTGAGCTGCTGCTACTGTCTCCCTGTAGTCGATGGACTTTTAAAAGACTGGATAGTCGAGTTAAGTATGATTTCTCCGAGGGTTTAAGGGAAACATGGGAATACAGTTTATAGGGTTGTTTTGTCTGCTCGTGTATTGTGAACTTTCGCCACTAGTGGCATTGAGGAACCAGTCCAGGTTCGAACACAGCCCCCAGTTTCTCTTCAGTAATGATCCCGCAGTAAGGAGCGCCACATTGGCTCCTCTCACTTACAGAAAACCGTTGGACAAAGCTGATGTTCGATGGAAAGTTAATTTGCTTAAGATGTTCGAGGTCAACTCCCGAGTGGATGTTCCAGATCTTAAAACTTTAGCACGCACTTCCAAAACACTTGTGACAGTCGGTGCACGTGCAGACACCAGCTTCGTCGGGACACTTACAAAGAAGCACTTGAAAGGTTCCGGCGTGTATCGGGGACTCAGAAGTGCCGCAAGGACAAATCAAAGTGAACCAGGATCAAGATTGGAGAGGTTGGAAAGCCTACCTAAGCCGGCAGCTCAGGAGCAGCTCACCGAGGCGCCCAGAGTTTTTCCTTCACATGACCCTGAGGAAGACTACGAGGACATCACTCCACTCGGCCCTATCAACACCCGGCCCAGAGCTCCAGGGCTTCCAAACCCCTTTCATCCAGTCACCGGGGAAACATACGCTGCATACGCCATTATTTTAGTGTCTGTAATCATGTTCACAGCCGGGATAATCGCCAATATTGCAATCATGTGCACTGTGTGTCATAATTACTACATGCGAAGCGTATCAAACTCACTGCTCGCCAATTTAGCGCTGTGGGATTTCTTCATCACCTTTTTCTGTTTACCCTTAGTCATATTTCAGCAGCTGACAAAAGACTGGCTGCTTGGAGACTTTTCCTGTAAAATTATACCCTACTTTGAGGTAAAATTAGAAAATATCAGAAACACTAACATCAGAAATGTCATGAGCTCAATGCTGCTCTGTTTTACATGTTAAATGGATTTACAAGCTACAGGGGTATTTTTTTTTTGTTTGAATGCAGTGATGTAATTTCCCCAGCAGTACCATATGATGCCCCGCCCATTGTGTGTGTTTGTGTTGGTAAACAAAGTTAGCATTGTTTCTGAAATCCTCTGTGGCCATAACACTCGTATTAGTGTTAATAACTTGCTGATTTTAGACCCTTATGCAAACAATCAAACCTTCAGGGAAATGTTTTGAATTCTTGTTAGAAAACAAACATACTGAAAATATTCAGATTTTAAAATTCAACGTCTTGGGTGACGTTTGGGCTAGAGTAAGCTGTAACTGACATGATAGCACATGAATAAAATACTATAATAATTCAACAACTGTAGAGTTTGTATTCTGCAAATTGCAAAACGCGCTGCTAAAATTATTAACATTATTCCAGGCAAATACCAGCATTCCTGTTTAATCGAACCCGTGTCTAAAAATGTCTAGTTGTTCCAGTTTTTAATATTTTTGTCTCTGTCAGGCTTAAATCACCATAAAAATGTTTTTATATATATATATATATATATATATATATATATATAAAA